>JADBJO010019976.1:12500-27500 GCA_016801955.1 Conus betulinus | reverse complement strand
GCCGAACAACCAGCCAACACCAACACCAGAAGAAACAAGCCAACAAAACAACCAAACCAGCCAACAATCAACCCAAAGCCAACTCATAAAGAACCAAGCCACTGTGGCTTTTCCTCGGGTCTTGTTGTGTTGCTGATCTGTCTCTTCTCTTCCTTCTCTGTCCTCCTCTCTCTTCTTTTTTTCTAGTTTTTCTTTTTCAGGCAACGCCGGTGACGCTGATATCAACGAAGTTCCGGAGTGCAGCACGGAGAGGAAATGAGCAGTCATAGCCCTGTCTGTTCCGGCGGGCCGGCAGGGTCAAAGGAGGGGGGAGGGGTGGCGGGGGACGCTCCGGAGGATGGGTAGGGGAAGAGGGGCCCGACAGGTATGCGACCACCCTTCAGGCTACTAAAGGGCACTGGATTGGCGAGGGAGACAGGCCGACGGTAATCGATTGGACGGTATCACTACATCTATGTGAACACGCGAGGTTTTTTCGAGGGTGGTTGCAAGGCTTGCTTTCAGCTGGTTGTCAGGAGTGGGAGAGTATGCTGGCGTCCCTCGACCCGCGGCTGCGGGTTGTGTCTTTTGCTTCTTACCATACCTAGCTTGGTAATGTTGGCGTGCTCAAAGCATTTAAAAAAAAACTGTTCGTATCTCTTCTGCGCGTCTCTCTCATCCGTCGGTATGTGTGTGTGTGTGTGTGTGTGTGTGTGTGTGGTGTGGGTGTGTGTTATCTGCACCAGCCACTGATGGCCTCCCCTCACCTGCTGCTGATTAGTTCTTGCGGATTCCCGCCACCAGCACGCAGTCTCCCCAGAGCGAGCTCTATCGCACTCACGAGGCCAGTGCGAGAGGACATGCCCTGCTCGCGAGTCCAAGTAAAGTCGGTGAGTGGTCGCGGTGGAGGCCCTGTTAACGTAATCAAGGGAAGTCCACCGCCGGCAGACGATGAATTTATGCGATCTCGGGAAGCGACCTGCGGGTAGCGTATTGTATCAGAGGGTGCCAACACGTCCGTCCACAGACAGTCTCCATGAACGGGGACAATGATTACCACCCAAACCATGAGCATAGCAAATGTGGGGAATGATGAGGAAAGCGACAGTGAGGTCACCACGAAAGAAGGACTAGGAGGACCCAGACATACGTCAAGGACTTTTTAGCAGATAGATCATGGGTGAGGTGAGGGGAGGTATTGGAACGCGATGGTGATCAAGTCCATTATGGTGTGAAGTTTATGACAGGCTTCTGAGAATGTGTGCGCTCTTTCCAAATTAAATGACAGGCCAGTCATGAAAGGCTCAGATGCCTGCGGTTGGTCAAGAAATATCCACCTATCAGAAAGCATTATCATAGTACGCCAAACTGGTGGGTAGAATATGGACATGCTGTTCTGAGGGGACTCGAACATCACGTCCTCCCAGAACGCAGACCAACGACGCTAATCACTAGCCGCAGACAGAATGGGATGCAGAACGAGTCCTTCGTTCTAGCCTAAAAAAGAGAGGGAATCCAGCGAGACGCTTGTTGTGAGTGCTGTCACTGTGCTCATGTTGCCCCTTACTCCACTCACTTGGTCATGGTGGTGGTGTGTGTGTGTGTGTGTGTGTGTGGGACTGTGTGTGTGTGTGATGGGTGTGTGTGTGTGTGTGGTGTGAGAGACATGTAAAGAGCACTATTTTGTTTATGATTTGCCTAATGATTAGGCGGTGTCATGTCCTCGCACTCCGCGCCTTACATCAGTACACGCTTTGTACTCTTTGCTGTCCGCTGCCTCGCAGACTGGTAGGCATTTCCGTGTCATTTGTGACGACAAAAGCACTGAGGCTTCACGTTTCTCGTCTGGCATAGGTGACCCCTCGGGGAAATTCTCATATAAATTAGGTCGGCATTGCCCGTCTTGACCACGCGTTTTTAAATACTTGGTAAAAGTAGTGCTGTATTTTTTCCAAGTGACCGTTTGACGAACAAGGATATGAGATTTTTGGTTTTGTTGCGCTGCTGGAAAATCCTCTATCTTGGACTGCTGCTGCTTTCTTTGAGTAGATGAAAGTAAACGATCCGGCACATGGGAGAACATAAGCGATTGTACTGTAGCTACTAAGCATAAGATATATATTATATCTCTATATACTATATAAATATAGACTAGATTATAGCACTCCCACGTGTGTGTGTGTGTGTGTGTGTGTGTGTGGGTGTGTGTGTGTGTGTGGTGTGTGAACGTTATTTTGTGGGTTTTTTTCTGGGTGTACATAGTATGATGTACACCACCCATGGTTGTACTAGAGATGTTTGTGGCTTCCCGTGTGGATGCCCTGGTGAGTGTTTAAGATTAGACGAGGCGGCCGTTGAGGACCCGCCACAGAGATGAGTTGGGGGGGGCCCAGTGTGTGGCGATCAAGAAGGATCCCTTGAGGGCGGAAGGGCGAGGGCCCGGAAGGCCCAAGAGGGAATACTTTCGGGATAGACCGGGGAAGATACGGGGGAAGTTTATGAGGAGGATCCAGCCATGAGGTACGACGGAGACCAGTAGTTGGGGACTGGGTTTAATTTAACAAGGTGGATTGGTCATCCTGGGCTTTCCGGCACTCGTCTGGTTACTTTGGTTTTATTTCCACGTTAGGGAGCCCTAGGCTCACGCACTGTTTGAGCAGCCTGTTGTTGTCGCTTTAGGACTGTAGGAGACCATGTAGGGGAGAGAAAGTTTGAGTTAAGCAAGCTAGCTGTCTTAACGCATGTAAGAGCTTATACATCTCCTAGCGTAGGATCTTGCTGAGGAAGGGCGTCCTGGTGACCGCCCAGGCGAAGTGGGGGTGCTTGGGAAATTAATGCAGTTATCAGTCACAGGGCGCCCAAATCTCAAGCGGCAGAGGGTGACACAACGTAGTCTGTGAGGATGAGAAGTTGGCTGTTGGTGTTTGAATGGCACCGCGAAATGTAAGGTTTAGCATTTCTTCTTCTGTATTCTAGTCGATGCATCTAAGTATAGTGTCTTTGTGTTTGATGTGTGTTTACTATGTCCTTTGTGTTTTGCCATCGACAATGCTGCATGATTATATGAAATGCGAAATGCCTGTTCCCTGCTTTTTTATTATCGACTCTTTGGGTTTTCATAGGTTTTATTGTGCATTCTGATTTTGAAATTGTTTCAGCAGGGGCGCATCTTTGGTTGTTAATGTAGACTACATGAGTTGGCAGGCCGCCTTACTTCCTTGCCGACTGGTTTCTTGGCTAATCCCGTGAGTATTCTCCTCTTTTTGGTGTCTATTTTTTACACATAGATAGAAGATGGCGTCTCATGCTGTCCATGGCTGTGCTCGCTTCCGGCCTGCGTCGGTCCGGCAGGAGTCAGCGCTTCGTTGGTCTTCAGGGACCAGGTCGGCCCGCCTCTTCGCCGCCATTTCGTCGGGCCCGACGGATCCGAGTGCTTTCGGGCCCTGAGTTGCTTGAGGTCCCCCCCCCGGATTCGACTCTCCGCCGATGATTGTGTGTGCAGCACCAGACACGAACGTTAGCTACACAGTATCGAGCCCTGCGCCAATGCCCGGACCGTAGCCACACAGCTCATACTCTGACCCACCCACACGACCAAACCAACGCTGCCGCTAAAATCAAAGCAGCGAGCACAAACCACACACACAAACACACACACACACACCACACAGCGGACCGCAACGTAGACTACGCGTGCCAAACAATAACATCGCGATGACCCCATACATGACACTGACCGACCACACAACCACAACAAAGCCATAGACACAAGTTGCAAGGACGGACATGACAAAGATCAGCGCACACCACACACAACCCACACCCCATACCACACACCACATGACACATAGCCACACCACACGCACGCACAGACCACATAATGCACAGACACACGAGGAGGTCAGTGGAGGTGAACTCAGGTGCTATGGCTGTCGCTGTCGAGAGATGACCTTTGTTAGCAGGAGAGATCACTGCGTCCGCTAGAGCGTATCGAGAGTAGTTTGACAGGAATTTATGTCGTAGTGTTTTCAGCATTTTATAATAGACGACGTTTGGCAGCCGAGGGTACGGTTTACCGATGGAAGAGACGCACGGGAGCAGACGCTGAACGCAAGTGTAAGCTAGAATGCGACGAACACATCAATTATGGAGCGAGGGCATTGTGATAACACTATCGCAACTAGATTACAGACACACAATCATGCCACAATATCACATGGCACACACAACACACGAGACACAACGCAAACACAGACAATAAACAGCACACCACACACCCAGAACACATGCATCCACACCACGCTAATCATGACCACTCTACACAGACTACACGCGGACACGCGAAATCTCGTCAGTCCGCGTAGGGGCATCTCTGTACTGAATGACTCGTCATGAGGATCGAGAGGACGAGAGGACGAGCCTTTAATATCGACGGAACTGGCATATTTCTTTGTTGCTGTTTCATGTTTTTTTCCCGGCCCATTTCATGAGGCAAATGTTGAGCTTGATTCTGTTCACTGTCGATTCCTTTCGACTGGTTGTAATTTGGGGATGAAGTATGTTATTCCATGTTGCTTAATTATAGAAGCAAAGTGATGAGCAATTATGACGGAGCACATAGAATGAGATGGAATGATTGTGTTAGGGACCTGAATCCCACATAACTGGCAGTTGCTGTTCCGACTTAGGGCAGCACAGGGTTGAACCGTGTCTGTGAGGTTAGGTTCACCCTGGTTTCAGTGTGATCGTTTTGTCACTCAGTTCTTGTTGGATAGGTTATCATGTGATAACCTCTGCGCAAATCCAATGCAAGAGACTAAAAGAGCTGTAGTGGTTGAATGTATGGTTCTGAATACCATAGTATAGCGCATTCCTGATTATGTGTCTCCTGAATGATATGCTCTGGCTCGCAGTAGAATGAGGGATACTTCATCCCTGAGACTAACCCTAGCTTCGTAACTTTGCTAAATGATACTTTAATGTCACGTTGAAGAACTTAGGCAATGATTCGGATGTATGTGAACTATGTAATGGTGTGTAAGAGCATTTGTGGTTTACGTTCGTTTGCATTTTCATTTACAGGGCACGGTTGCTAGAACCTTTACTTTATTTTTCCCTTCACTTGTACCTTTGTCTTTACCTCTACGTTTTCTTTTTTCGCTTTATAGACCAAATAAAAAGAAAGAAAATCTTCACTGGGCCTGAATCATTGTCTTTTTTGATGAACCTAGTCCAACTTTCTCCGAACCCGATCTCCCCTTGTGCGTTTCTTTACAGTAGGAAACAAGCGGAGGTTTACATATATTAAAACAGTCCCTTAAATTTAAGGCTGCGGACTCAGTTGGGAAGACTGGGACCACACAGTCGAGTTTCATCCACTTAATGGATGCGTTTCTGAGGTGTGTTGCTCAAATTTTCTGACCAACACTGCAGGTGCCTGTATCTCTCGGGCTGGTTGACGCCGGGATAATATTATGAAAGGAAGCATAGAGTACAGCCCTGTCATGTAGTCTCAGACCGAAATGGAAATCCGTAGCATCATCTTAATCATCCTCATTCTCATCGATCAGCATAAAAAAAAAATGTCTCAAATTCTGTGGCCCTTCATGCCCTGCTCTCATGGTGACCTCAGTTTTCGATGTCCTCTCCACGTCTGTGGCCTTGGTTGGTTCCGTCGGGGTCACCGGTATCGGCGAGTCCATGGGGGCTGTCGTTGGACGGACGTGGTGGCGCCCTCCGGAGGGAGAGCTCACTCACGCCGGCTCCGCGACTAAGCAATTATTGTCGTCAGTAGGGGGCTTAGTAGGTGGTGTCCTGCGTATGTTAGATCAGAACAGGCGCCACTGAACCCACCGAAGTGATTTGAAACCAGTTCTTTGTCTTGAAACGCTTGCGTTGGAAAACTTAGCGAATCTCACCAATATTTTGAGGGTAAATTCTATGAGTGATCTCCTTTCCTGTGTCCATTTTTTTTTTTTTTTTTTTTTTTTTTTTATCCGCAAGTCAACACAAAGTGTTTCTTTCTTCTCTACTTTAGACGATGCGCAGTATGGTTTCGATACTTACCGGATGATGTGTAGCTTGTATGGCTAGTCTAATCTTTTGCACGCTATACTTGTCATTTAGGTGTACAGCAATAACTGTAACTGGTCACAATTTCTTCTCTTATTTTTTTTTTTTCTTTGTTACTGAAAATGTTGCTGAAAATGTTTCTCGTAGGTTTACGGTCCTGGCCATTTGATGACATCTTAATGCAACAGATGGCTGGAACACACACACGCACACACACACACAACACACACACACACGCACGCACGCACGCACGCACGCACGCACGCACGCACGCACGCACCGCACACACCACACACACACACACACACACACACAAACACACACACACACAAGTGCACGTGCGCGAAGGAGCGTAATTATAATATTATCTCAGTTTTTGACGCATTCGAGTTAAAACTTTCTTGAGCCAGAGAAACTCATAGCCAAATTCAGAAACATAAAATAAGTGTTAAAGAAAAAAAGATAAGATGTATAAACCAATTTGATTAATTGAAGCTCGTGGTGTAAAAAACTGTTGAATCCGCTGTGTTGGTGTGTTTCTATACCCAGGCTTATGTCGATATGACTACCTGGTAATCAGGCTGTACAAAGTTATTCATCATCATCATCATCATCATCATCATCATCATCATCTGTGTGTGTGTGTGTGTGTGTGTGTGTGTGTGTGTGTTCGCGGTTCGTTTTTTTTTTCTGTTTCTACGTCATTGTATTATTCCTGTGTGCGATGACTTACGGAGGACGTTACGATTTTATGGGGTTTGTTAACCTTTGATTCGATACACACAGGGAATAAATGGGTACTATTTGTGGCAAGGAAAGGAAAAGGTAAATATGATTGTTCCGTTACCACCACCACCACCCCCCCCCCCCCCCCCCCCCCCTGTTAAAGGAGCTCTTTGGTGGTGAAATAAAAATCAATGTCTCTCTCTCTCTCTCTCTCTCTCTCTCTCTCGCTCTCTCTCTCTCTCTCTCTCTCTCTCTTTGTACCACGGGAATCTGAGTCCAAGTCGAAATCAAGTTCTTTCCCTTTTTTTTCTCTTTGCGTGCGCGCCGCATGTGCATGCGTGATTGTGTTGTGTGTGTTTGTGTGTGTTGAAGGGGAATTGGGTGTACATGTGCTTGTTGCGTGTGTGTGAGCGAGGGAGTGGAGGGGACACACCGTTTGTGTGCACGCGTATGTGCGTGTCTGTGTGATGTTGTTTACGTTCTTGTATGCATCCTTGCATATGTGCGTGAGTGTATATATTTATGCTTAGATAGGGGGTAGGCCGTTTCTATATTTCTTAAGAATCTTGTTTGCTTGGTTAGTTGCAATTTTTGTTGGTTTATGTCATCAATTGAAGAGCTGAACAAACGATGGTCTAATCATCATTTCCAGTTTGTAAGACCTGACTATGTTGAGCGTGCATGTGTGTACTCCACTGGAAAAGGGGGCAGAGAATCAGTAGCTCATTTGCTCGTGTTCCACCGAGCCAACTTATAAACGGGGGGGGAGGGGGGGGGGAGGGGGGGGGGGATGACTGATGACTGAAAGCATATTGAAGAAATAAGGTGAATTAAAGAACAATGTCATTAAAGACAAACGGGAGATGTAGTTGTAACCCGCCGATTTGTAAGCAGCGCCGCCGAATTGTAAGCACTTACAAATCGGCGCATATTGCATGACTTGTAAAACCGCCGATTTGTAAGCAGCACCGATTTGTAGAGCGCTCGATTTGTAAGCGCTGCTTACAAATCGGGGGTGCTTTACAAATCGGCGGGTTAAAGCCCCCGCCGTTTTGTAAAGCGTTTTACAAAACGGCGGCGCGCTTATATCCTGCTTTCTTTGGATTAAAACGAGAAACTATTATTACGCTTTCAGTGATTATTCCCGCAACTTTGATGACTTTCTATTTTGCTCATCAAGATGGCGGACTGACACACGTCGTTTTGAGGAGCACACTAACGAAGAGAAAAAGACAAGTCTGCTGACTTATTTTACTACTTCCTCCCCCCCCCTCTCTCTCTCTCTCTCTCTCTCTCTCTCTCTCACACACACACACACACACACACACACACAAACACACACACACACACCACACACACACATTGCAAGTACCCTTTTGCCCAGTTGTATGCAAACTTTCAGCTTCATCAAAGAAATACTTAGTTCTCAGTCGCACACTGATACGTATAAGTAGGGGTCTAAATTATGAATTTCCTCGTTTTATCTATGACACTCCTGAAGCAAATGATACTTGTTTGAGCGATTTATACACAGGAGGGAAAATATAAATATAACAGAGTAATAAGCAGAATTTCATGTAATACATGCGTTAGTCTTGAGTTATGTGACCTATTCGATTTAAACTGAGTGACCTTAACCTCTCACACACCCTCTTTATCTGGAAGGCAAAAAGACTGTGCAGTTCATTGAAATGGATGCCAGCTCAATCCGTCAGTTATTTTCTGGAAGTTTTCAGAATATATAAGAATTGAAATAAGACCCAATTAGATCCAAAAATGAAGGACGTTATTCATTTTGAAAGTGAGAGAAATCCAAAATGATTTAGTCAAAAAATTTCTTATTTTTGCTAAGATGTAGTTTTATGCTGGTTATCAACAGAGGCAGAAAATTCATTAGGGAATGTGTTCCTATTCCTTTGAAGTACAAGACAATATTATGATCATGGGTGGAGCTTTCAAACATGGAATTTCATTTGTTTGAGACACCGAAAGCAGATGAAATCCAACCAACACTCTCCTGCATGATTCTTTGCACTGCACTGCACACTAGTTTAAACATTTCCCTATTCTCTTCACTCAGTATAAGCTGAGTTACGATTTCGTTTTCATTTGAGTGTGGAAAATTGTGTTTATGTTATCGACTGTGAAATGTGCTTGAAATTGCGTTTAAAAACAAACATTTTAGTTCACTTTGTAGTTCATGAAATGAACAAATATGAATTAAAAACATGTCAACAATGTCCTCTGCTTTCGACTTCGAAATTTGATTGTGTGGGTGAGTCAGGGCAAAGAAATAGACTGTTTACTCCCCCCCCCCCCCCACTCCTCCCCCTCCAACACACACACATATGCACAGGCTTACATACACAAACTGATATACATACACATATACCCACACACACATATGAACACACACGCGCGCACACACACACACACACACACACACACACACACACACACACACACACACACACACACACACACACCGCATTTCAGTCCCCCGTTTTGATAAAATAGAAAGTCATCAAAAATTGCATGAATAATCACTGAAAGCGCAATTATAGTTTATCGTTTCAATCCAAAGAAACAGGATATAAAGCGCCCGCCGTTTGTAAAGCGCTTTACAAATCGGTGCTGCTTACAACTCGGCGGTTTTACAAGTCACGCAATATGCGCCGATTTGTAAGCGCTTGCAAATCGGCGCTGCTTACAAATTGGCGGGTTACAGTAGTCACACGCATTCTTTGTTTCTTTCAGTCGTGTTACACACACGTCTGTGTACATGCGCATATGAGCACTCACGCACTTGCTTTCGCACACACACACACACACACACACACACACACACACACACACACACAGAGGAAAGGACTCTCAAATGTTCATAAATCAAGCAATAGAGGGAATGACAGCCAACAGCCAGCCAGTTCACCAGCCAGCCAGAGAGAGATGAGAGAGAGAGAGGAGAGAGAGAGAGAGAGAGAGAGATGCATTCACATATAAGCCATAGAAGACAGGTTTTAAAATGCTCTGAAAGATTTATTCTTATATTAAAGCACACAGTGCACAACTACGCCAACATAATAGAAATGGTAGTAAGATGATATTTGTTCCGAAAGCCTTCTTTCTATGTGGTGTTGATACCAACCTCCCAGAGCTGCTGGTCTGACTGCGGCCAGTGTAAAAAGAGCCAAGGAAAACGAAAGAGCATGGGCACCGCTGTTAAAACACGCACAGTCCCAAAATTTTAGAGGAACGGTTTGGGAATCACAACACGAAGGAAATCCGGCGATGATGTCAACATCGCATCAAAGCTGGAGGGTATAAAGTTTGGGGGCTGTTCAGTAACTGGCGTGCAACATAGCTAGGTGATTTTCCACATGCTGGCTTCAGTGGCTGTTTGGTCGTTGGCAAAGGACGACTGTGGACAACTGTTATTGGTACTAAAGGCTGGTGATCTTCAAATATGTAGCTCCTAATCTTACAGCCTATGACAACTCATTAACAGCCCGTGCAAGCCCATTTAATCGTTCCTTCAAGTCACGCACATTTGGTATACCTTAGGCTATGCAAAAAAAAGTATTTTGTTTCAGAAATGCAAAGTTTCACATAGTGCCGTCGGTATAATCAGGTCTGAAATGATACGGTACGCAGTGCAAGTATGCGCGTGCGTACAAGATTTTCTGCGTAAAGGATTTTTTTCTAATTATTGTTATGCCGTCGTCAGACTCAACAGTTCCTAAACAACGACCAAAGTCCCTACTTCCTTAGCAACTCTCAGACTCACTTATTCCTTTAGCGCGGGCCAGGTTTCTACCAGATTCGTGGATCTCCTAGCAACGATCAGACAGTCACAACTACTAATTTTCTTCAACGGCCAATATGCCCATTCGGTTTCACAGTACCAATGTATTTGACTGCCAGACTTACTAGTAGACTATCAGACTCACTATGAGTAGCAAAGAATTACTGTCAATTTCATTGACTATTTTTTTTTTTGTTACTATGACCTTGGTATTATCAGGATCATCATTTATCTGATCATGGATAGTCTGAACGGTGAGGAGGATCAAGCTCTGATCAGATTCACCGGTCCTAGAAACGATGTTTGGTTTCAATTCAGAGTTCACCGAGAGTGAAGATCAAAATCTGTTATAATCAATACAAACAAAAAGACTATCTTTTGGTTGCTTGTTTGTTTGTTTCTCCTTTAAGGAGCACCATCTGATCAGGAACAACAATTTCAACCAAGGAGCGAAGTTCAGTGAGATTCATCAATCCTTCAACTACCATCAAAGTGTGATTGATTCACTCACCTGTCAACTGTCGACTGTATTCTGTCAAATTTTACGTGTTGTTCACCGTCAATACAGTCTGTTTGATCTACCTGTGGTTTACCACCACTCACTGCTGGCTGTCAGATCTACTTTTGTGTTTACCACTTACTGCTGGCTGTCTGGTCTGCCTGTTGTTTTACCACTTACTGCTGGCTGTCAGATCTACTTTTTGTTTACCACTTACTGCTGGCTGTCTGGTCTGCCTGTTGTTTACCACTTACTGCAGGCTGTCAGATCTACTTTTTGTTTACCACTTACTGCAGGCTGTCAGATCTACTTTTTGTTTACCACTTTACTGCTGGCTGTCAGATCTACTTTTTGTTTACCACTTACTGCTGGCTGTCAGATCTACTTTTTGTTTACCACTTACTGCAGGCTGTCAGATCTACTTTTTGTTTACCACTTACTGCTGGCTGTCTGTCTGCTGCCTTGTGTTACCACTTACTGCAGGCTGTCAGATGTACTTGCTGTCTACCATCAATTTCAGTCGATCAAATTTACATCATGTTATATCATCCGCAACAGCCTGAGAGATTTACCTGTGTTTTACTATCAGCTACAGTCTGGCAGGTTTCCCTGCAATCTGTCATCAACAGCACTCTGTCAGATGTGCTTACAGTTCAGCATCAACTGCAGTTTGCCAGATTCACCTGTTGTTTACCATCAACTGCAGTTTGCCAGATTTCACCTGTTGTTTATCATCAACTGCAGTTTGCCAGATTCACCTGTTGTTTACCATCAAGTGCAGTCTACCATATTTACCTGTTGTTTATCATCAAGTGCAGTCTGTCAGATTCACCTGTTGTTTACCATCAAGTGCAGTCTGTCAGATTCACCTGTTGTTTACCATCAACTGCAGTTTGCCAGATTCACCTGTTGTTTACCATCAAGTGCAGTCTACCATATTTACCTGTTGTTTATCATCAAGTGCAGTCTGTCAGATTCACCTGTTGTTTACCATCAAGTGCAGTCTGTCAGATTCACCTGTTGTTTACCATCAAGTGCAGTCTGTCAGATTCACCTGTTGTTTACCATCAAGTGCAGTCTGTCCGATTCACCTGTTGTTTACCATCAAGTGCAGTCTGTCAGATTCACCTGTTGTTTACCATTAACTGCAGTCTACCATATTCACCTGTTGTTTACCATCAAGTGCAGTCTGTCCGATTCACCTGTTGTTTACCATCAAGTGCAGTCTTCAGATTCACCTGTAGTTTACCATCAAGTGCAGTCTGTCAGATTCACCTGTTGTTTACCATCAAGTGCAGTCTTTCAGATTCACCCTGTTGTTTACCATCAAGTGCAGTCTTTCAGATTCACCTGTAGTTTATCATCAAGTGCAGTCTGTCAGATTCACCTGTAGTTTACCATCAAGTGCAGTCTGTCAGATTCACCTGTAGTTTACCATCAAGTGCAGTCTGTCAGATTCACCTGTTGTTTATCATCAAGTGCAGTCTGTCAGATTCATCTGTTGTTTACCATCAAGTGCAGTCTGTCCGATTCACCTGTTGTTTACCATTAACTGCAGTCTACCATATTCACCTGTTGTTTACCATCAAGTGCAGTCTTTCAGATTCACCTGTAGTTTACCATCAAGTGCAGTCTACCATATCTACTTGTTGTTTACCAACTCTTACGGTTTCTGGCGGATGGTATCAAACTTACGGTACCTACATTGTAGCCTCCTTCCGGAAGTGGCTCGGACTCCACCGGAAGTAGACGGCGGTTCGGAGAGATAAAGTGAACAGGGGAGGTAAACCGTTCGGCTGGACAGGTCCCGACAGACTTGCATCATCACCCCGGTTTTTAGCGAGAGATCAGGACATCAGTGTCGGCACAAAAAGGAAAGCACAGCACGCGCCCCTAGAGGGAAGGTTGAAGAACCGGTCACTGGTCTCCACCCTGACACCGCCTCTCTCTTCTTGGCATCAACATGAGACTGAGGCAGGGGCGGATCAGGTTGCACTAGTAAGAACGGAATGCAGGGGGAAGGGGGAGTGGGAGTGGGGGGGGGGGGAGAGAGGAGGGTATGAATGGGAGAAGAAGAATAACCCAAGAGTCTAAATGCCCAAGCAACGTGCAGAAACGATGACTGGCAAGTGGGTCACAGAAGGGAGGAGGGGGTGTTGGGTAGGCGGACAGGGGGCTGGGTGGTGATAAAGTAAGTGCGGAGTGAGAGAGTGAGGAAGAGTGGCGGGTACACAGAGACTTATTCATCTGAGCTGTAACTCATTAACGGAAGAGAAAACTGACGTTCTTAAAAACCATGCGTAGAATAGGATGGAGGCAAGGAATGGAAAAACGGAGAGACAGACAGACGGACGGCCATGCAGCCGGCTGGCCGGACAGAGAGACAAATAAGCATGCAGACAGACAGACTGTCAAACAGTCAGTGAGAAAGAGTACGAGAGGGGGCGGGGGAGAGAGAAAGAGAGAGAGAGATGATAAGATGGAGCAATCCATGAGGCGAACCTTACAATAGCAGGAAAATATGATCATGGGAACAGGTGAGGGAAAAAAGACGGGTCGAGGAAGTGGGAAGGAAGGGGAGAGGACTGGAGGAGAGAGGGTGAGTGGGGTGTCCTAACCCGCTACCATGAGATGATAATCGCCTTCAGTATCGGATGTAGAAAAACAGTTGTAAATGGACGCATGCAGTGGCAATGGAAAAGGTGGTGGTTCTCTTGAAAAGTGAAATCTTGTTCCAAAAAGAAATGCGTTTACACACCTTCCTTTCATTCCTTCTGTATTTGAATTGCCTAATAAACCAAAAAGGTACCTTTCATTTTCATCTTCGCTTTTCTGTCTTTATGGTTCATTTTTAAGGTTGTTTTTTTTTTTTCCCTACGAGAAAATGAACTGTCTTTTTAAAGAAAGACAACAAAGTAAGTATTTGCACGCACAGATGAGTGCAGATCAAAACACCTCAATTAGTTTTAGTTGTGTTCATTACTAACCAAAGTAAATTTTCAAACTGTTTCACGGATAAGTAGGATTATTTGTCCCGGAACAAGCCTTTGAAAGACTTTCTATTGGCACTATTCCGCAGGTGAATGTGTTGAATGGGAAGGCTATTCGCGAAACGTTGCACTATTTGTGTTCAATACTTTTTACACAAAATCTTGATTTTCATACATGAAATATTTTGCTTCGGTACCTGTTCGTCCAAATATGGCAATTGTTTGCCGTCTGATCTACGGATCGTTATAGGAGTTGGAGCCAACTCTTGAGAAATGTAGCTGAAATACTTTCTCTACCATACGTAAAATAAAAAGACGGTAATAACAGCAATGTAAGAAATGATAATAACATGAAAGAGATGATGATGATGATGATGAAGAAGAAGAAGAAGAAGAAGAAGAAGGATTCTCCGACTGTTAAAAAAAAAAAACAACAAAAAAAAAAAAAACGAAACCTCTCCTCATTCTTATGAAAGGTTTCCAAAGAAAGGTCCAGCACTAAAACAATCTGTCTAGTGATCTTGTCTCAATATCTTTAAAGGATTCATATCTTTTTGTTTCATTTCACATCTCTGGAGTTTAAAATATCCTTAACATTCATGCTTGTGACTTTCCGTCTTCGTCATGTATGTTATACGTCTCTGCATTCGTACTTTCATGTTGTATAAGTTCTTTAAACTTGTGCATAACATTCAAATATCAACTAACGCACATAGTTTATTATAAGGCATTTAAGCACATTGAATGTTTTCATTACGCTGGTTTTCTAGATCGTATAAATGATTTGAAATATTTCTTTTTTTAGTTACATACCTTATGCTTAAAATGGAAACAAAAAATATCCACTTTTTCCAGATCCTTTAAGTTATTTTTGTTTATATGGAGAAAAAAAAATATCTAGACTTCTGTATGTAAACATTGCTAAAAAC
>JADBJO010019976.1:5000-7500 GCA_016801955.1 Conus betulinus | reverse complement strand
GTCCTCATCATCACTGGCCTTTCTCACATTGTCCTCATCATCACTGGCCTTTCTCACATTGTCCTCATCATCACTGCCTTTCTCACATTGTCCTCATCATCACTGGCCTTTCTCACATTGTCCTCATCATCACTGGCCTTTCTCACATTGTCCTCATCATCACTGGCCTTTCTCACATTGTCCTCATCATCACTGGCCTTTCTCACATTGTCCTCATCATCACTGGCCTTTCTCACATTGTCCTCATCATCACTGGCCTTTCTCACATTGTCCTCATCATGTCTCACTGGCCTTTCTCACATTGTCCTCATCATCACTGGCCTTTCTCACATTGTCCTCATCGTCACTGGCCTTTCACATTGTCCTCATCGTCACTGTTTTCTCAACATTGTCCTCATCGTCACTGGCTTTCTCACATAGTCCTCATCATCACTGGCCTTTCTCACATTGTCCTCATCATCATTGGCTTTTCCACATTGTCCTCATCATCACTGTCCTTTCTCACATTGTCCTCATCATCACTGGCCTTCTCACATTATCCTTCCTCATTCTCACTGGCCTTTCTCACATTGTCTCTCATCATCACTGTCCTTTCTCACATTGTCCTATGTCTGTCACTGGCCTTTCTCACATGTCTCATCATAGTCTGTCCTTTCCTGTCATGTTCTCAACTACTATGTTTCTTACCATGTTCCATCCTCTGTTTTCTCATCTACGTCATGTCCTGTCGTTTTCATTTTCCATGCCGTTGAACCTTTTCGTGTTTTTTTTTTTGTTCCTCCTGTTTTTGTTTTTTTTAAAGTGTGGCATCTTCGTCTGTCATTTTTCTCACCATATCTCGTATCATCCGTCCATTCATTCACACATGTCTCATCTAGTCTGTCTTTCCCTGTCATGTTCTCAACTACTATGTCTTTTCTTACACATGGTGTTTCATGCACCCGTTTCTGTCTTGTCATGTCGTTTTTTTCCTTCTTCACCATGTTTTCATATCCATCTTTACATTTCATATTGTCCTTTTTTTCCTTCCTCACCATGTTTTCATATCCATCTTTACATTTCATATTGTCCTTTTTTCCTCCTCACCATGTTTTCATATCCATCTTTACATTTCATATTGTCCTTTTTTCCTTCCTCACCATGTTTTCATATCCATCTTTACATTTCATATTGTCCTTTTTTTCCTTTCTCACCATGTTTTCATATCCATCTTTACATTTCATGTTTTGCCCATTTTTTCCCTATTTCCCTCCATGTCCATCCTTTCAATGATCCATGCCCATTTCATCATCCTCCTTTTTCTCCTGTCCCCGCCAATCTGTCCTTTCTCTCCATGCCCCGCAAATCTGTCCTTTCTCTCCATGTCCCGCCAATCTGTCCTTTCTCTCCATGCCCCCGCAAATCTGTCCTTTCTCTCATGCCCCCGCCAATCTGTCCTTTCTCTCCATGTCCCTGCCAATCTGTCCTTTCTCTCCATGTCCCCGCCAATCTGTCCTTTCTCTCCATGCCCCCGCCAATCTGTCCTTTCTCTCCATGTCCCCGCCAATCTGTCCTTCTCTCCATGTCCCCCCCAATCTGTCCTTTCTCTCCATGCCCCCGCCAATCTGTCCTTTCTCTCCATGTCCCCGCCAATCTGTCCTTTCTCTCCATGTCCCCGCAATCTGTCCTTTCTCTCCATGTCCCCGCCAATCTGTCCTTTCTCTCCATGTCCCCGCCAATCTGTCCTTTCTCTCCATGTCCCCGCCAATCTGTCCTTTCTCTCCATGTCCCCGCCAATCTGTCCTTTCTCTCCATGTCCCCGCCAATCTGTCCTTCTCTCCATGTCCCCGCCAATCTGTCCTTTCTCTCCATGTCCCCGCCAATCTGTCCTTTCTCTCCATGTCCCCCGCCAATCTGTCTTTCTCTCCATGTCCCGCCAATCTGTCCTTTCTCTCCATGTCCCCGCCAATCTGTCCTTTCTCATGATGTCTACTTCCAATCTGTCCTTCTCTCCATGTCTACTTCATTCTGTCCTTTCTCATGATGTCTACTCCATGTCCTTTCTCATGTCCTACTTCCATCTGTCCTTTCTCATGATGTCTACTTCCTCTGTCCTTTCTCACTGTCCTGTCTCATGACTTCCATCTGTCCTTTCTCATGATGTCTACTTCCATCTGTCCTTTCTCACGATGTCTACTTCCATCTGTCCTTTCTCACGATGTCTACTTCCATCTGTCCTTTCTCATGATGTCTACTTCCATCTGTCCTTTCTCATCATGTATGCTTCCATCTGTCCTTTTCTCACGATGTCTACTTCCATCTGTCCTTTCTCATGATGTCTACTTCCATCTGTCCTTTCAAACGATGTCCTTTCCATGATGTCATCATCATGTCCACACTGATCCTTTGTATGTTGATTTCTCTGTAAGAGGCACATTGGGCTGTGTTTTTTTCTTCCCTTTTCCTTTCTCATGATGTCATCATCTATGATTCCATACTCATGATGACCACACCCATCTTT
>JADBJO010019975.1:14829-22329 GCA_016801955.1 Conus betulinus | reverse complement strand
GCCAACATTGCCAGGCTCCAGCCGTTCTCATAACTGGGATTAAAACACTTGACAAAGTCAACGGAAGCTTGAAGGACTTCATCTTATCATGAAGAGGCTGAAAGTGATTTTTTGTACTAGTACAGTCAAATAAAAAATGAGGATATCGAGAGTCTGACCACATGCACAAACAGGTGCCGGTTTTAAATACCTACCTAACCAACCATTAACGCGCAGCCTATGTACAAGGTTACGATTTGGGATTGGCCCTGGAGGATTACAGCATGTGCTTGTTGGTTTCGTCATATCCCATCTGTGCTTCCGAGCTGAATCTTCATGATATTGTTTCTGTCTTATGTTCCAGATCGAACTTGTCAGAATGTGGATAGCTTCAGATGAAGAAAGAAGGATATCACAATTCAAAACATCAGATTTATTTCTTGCAGCTTCCTTAGCATAAAAGTCAGCTAAATCATTCCACGTAAACTAGAGTGCCCTGGAACCCATAACAGAGTTACATCGATACCCCGGGTTACTAACTGATGAATGAGAAATAAGATCTCACACACCAAGTCTGAGCGACTAGATTTTGATTGACAATGTAAAGCCGTAAGCGCTGATTTTGAGTCCGATAGTATAAATATTTGTCTATGTATAACGGGCATGTCAAGTATAAAATCTAGTGCTTTCAAAATAGCAAATAACTGCTGTAAATATAGAACATCCTTTCGTAATATGGAATTTCTTTCTGATGCTAAGCGCTGGTGTTACAAAGGAAGCCCCAACATCGGAAGAATCTAAAACACACACACACACACACACACACACACACACACACACACACACACACACACACACACACACACACACACACTCACACACACACACACACACAGTGTCCTGACCGTTTTATCTATGTTCCACGTACTATGTTCACTTCTTGCGTGACATTTTTGCTTAAGAGTTCACTTTCGTTTAGCTCCCTGTATTATAGATCAACAAACAGGCTTCCGTATGTGCGCCCCCCCTGACTCGCCGTTTCATTTCTGGAGGTAGTCAACACCGTACACTTTTCTTTTACAGTGACCAAGTTTCTTGATGTGGTTGAGTTAGCCTGTCTTTCTGAGTTCTTCAGGCTTTGTGCTGTTCGCTCTTTCTGAGTGTAACCAAAGTGCAGCTCAGTGTTATTTCGTTGCCGTTACGTCAAACACTTCGTTTGTGATACTGCTCTGATGATTCAACAGTTTCTTATTGCCGCGATGTCTTTTGTGATACCACTGGTAGTATTCAACAATATTTCATAACCGAGATTTCTTGCGCATCCGTCGAAGTATTGTTAAAGCAGATTCCGTATAGACCCTGTGTAGAGAGAGTAACGCCCGATCCAGTTCGGTGTGAGGTCATGTTCAGATTGAGCGTCAACACTCACCAGGTGGGTAGGACAGACGTCAACACTCGCCAAGGTGGTAGGGCACGTCAACACTCACCAAGGTGGCAGGGCAGACGTCAACACTCACCAAGTGGTAGGGCAGACGTCAACACTCACCAAGGTGGCAGGGCAGACGTCAACACTCACCAAGGTGGCAGGGCAGACGTCAACACTCACCAAGGTGGCAGGGCAGACGTCAACACTCACCAAGGTGGCAGGGCAGACGTCAACACTCACCAAGGTGGAGGGCAGACGTCAACACTCACCAAGGTGGCAGGGCAGACGTCAACACTCACCAAGGTGGCAGGGCAGACGTCAACTCACCAAGGTGGCAGGGCAGACGCCAACACTCACCAAAGGTGGCAGGGCAGACGTCAACACTCACCAAGGTGGAGGGCAGACGTCAACACTCACCAAGGTGGAGGGCAGACGTCAAACACTCACCAAGGTGGCAGGGCAGACGTCAACACTCACCAAGGTGGCAGGGCAGACGTCAACACTCACCAAGGTGGTAGGACAGACGGGATAACCGCAACAGGAAGGCCGGTCAGAGGGGCGGGGAATGGACAGATGAGAGAGAAGGTAGAGGGTGTATCAACACCACAGCAGTACCACCAGACCATCAATACATGAAGCCTCAGGTATATCCACACTACACCAATACCACCAGAACATCAATACAAGAAGCCTCAGGTATATCAACACTACACCACCATGCCACCAGAACATCAATACATGAAGCCTCAGGTATATCAACACTACACCAATGCCACCAGAACATCAATACATGAAGCCTCAGGTGTATGTGAACTCGTCTTACAGCAGCCGAAATGCTTTACCCTGAGCTTACTGTATAACGGTGGGTGGGTATGAGTATTGATGGGAATGGGTGGGGATGGGGATCCTGATACAACTATGTTGAATCACGTTCATTAAAGAAATCCTGACCTTCAAAAAATTTTTTTTTATCCATGTGAGTTTGGTCTCGATATTAACCCTTTGTGTGTGTGTGTGTGTGTGTGTGTGTGTGTGTGTGTGTGTGTGTGTGTGTGTGTGTGTATATAGACTTCCGGCCCTCATACGGTTTACGTTTGATCCACTCACAATATATCAGTTTAGATGGAAACCGCTTATAACTCTTTATAAATGCCTCACTTTTGCCCCTGCTCCCACTCACTTAGGATATTCTGTTACTCACCACATTTTTTCTAACTTACTTCCTTTGCTTCTCATTTGCATACTTTCACACCATGTATCAGGGCATTGTACTTGTCAGTCCAGTGTTCTCTCCCACTCCTTACTTTTCCAGTTCACTCCTCGATGTTGTCCAGAGACCTTTCACTGTATGGCATAACCGTGCTGTGGACATGCTGAGAGTTCACTCCTTGATGTTGTCCAGAGAGAGACCTTTCACTGTATGGTATAACCGTGCTGTGGACATGCTGAGAGTTCACTCCTTGATGTTGTCCACAGACCTTTCACTGTATGGTATAACCATGCTGTGGACATGCTGAGAGGACTGGACATGCACCACCACCAGTCTCCTCCTCCCCTCCACTGCTTCCTGCTTCTCCACTGCAGTTGCCTTCTTTAAATATTTCATGGATTTGAACCCGAGATCCTTCAGTTTCTCCCCCTCCCCCTCCTAGTTTCATTCTTCAGCCCTTCCATTACTGTCCACACCTCCTGTTATATATTGTTATTCATCATGGTTCCATGTTCCCCAGTCTCTTATGTTATGTTGGGTCTTTTCCCACTACACCTCCAACCTTTTCGAAGTTCTGCAGCCCCCCCCCCCCCCCCCCCCCCCTTCCATTTCATTTCTTCTCTGCCACAAGCACGTTCCTTTTACACACTGCTAATCTGTTCTTCTGCATTGCCGCGAACTTACGATGCGGTCATTTCCATTGTTACCCCTTTACTTTTCTTTCAGCGGTATTGAACAGTAGGATGGACGTGCCATTTACAACTAATCCAGTTCTCCCCTTCCTATCCCGCCTGTTGTTATCATTTCTTATGTTCTTTCTTCCATCCATCATTCATTCTCTGAAACTCCTTTCCTCCTCCAGAGCATCATTCATCAGTTTCATGATAATTTTATCTTCTCCTCACTCCATTGATCTTCGTTCTACTTTTCTTCACTCGTCCATCATTCATCCTTCTCACGTCCCCAGTTCCCGTTCCATCTGTCAGTTATCATTCTCATGTTCGAATTCAAAAATGTGCACAACGTGTGGAAAAATAGAAGAAATTAAGAATAATTTTTTAATTCCGAGTGTATCCTATTGAATTAAGAAGCATTGTTGTCATGAGATCTTTGACAAAGCACAGGCATTTATAAGGCATTGTCGGACAACAATGTATTGTCGAGCCGTCTTTTCTGATAATCAAAAGTTGTTACAGAAAGATGAGACCATACCTGTTCATTAAAGACCGAATTCATATATCACATACAAGGAATTTAAAGAAGATTTTAGGTTCTCTTTTCGTTTAAAAGTATGTGTTGGTCTTTTATTTGTTGTTAAAAAATAAATGCTGGAAGATCGTTTCGAAAAAGCCTCTGGGAAAAAAAAAAAAAAAAAAAAATACTCTCTCTCTCTCTCTCTCTCTCTCTCTCTCTCTCTCTCTCTCTCTCTCTCTCTCTCTCTCTCTCTCTCTCTCTGTCTGTGTGTGTGTGTGTGTGTGTGTGTGTGTGTGTGTGTGTGTGTGTGTGTGTGTGTGTGCAATACGCGCGTCTTGCGTGCGCGCGCGCGCATAGTTGAATATGTGCATGTGTGCCTGCGCACGTGCGTGTGAACTGTATATGTATATGTGTGCGGGCGCGCACGCGTACGTGCGTGTGTATGTGTGCGTGCGTGTGTGTGTTCATGTGTACGCGTGCATTTTATGTGTGTTCATGTGTACGCGTGCGTTTTGTGTGTGTGTGTGTGTGTGTGCGTGTGTGTGTGTGTGTGTGTGTGTGTGTGGTGGCGTGGTTGTATGTGTATATATTGATGCGTGTGTGCGCGCATAGCTGTATATGGTCATGTATGCTTGCGTGCGCGCGCGAGCGAGCGCTTACGCTTGTGTGTATACATAAAGGTGTGCGCGTACATGCCTGTTTGTGTGTGGTTGTGTGTCCACGCGTGCGCGTGTGTGTGAGTGTGTGCGGGGGTGGGTGGCGAGGGGGTGGTGGTGAGGTGCATGAATCAGCATTTTCGCGCATCCATGTGAATTGGTGATGTTTGTGGAGCGACAGTACAGGGGAAAAGATGGGGGTGGAGAGGTGGTGGAGGGAAGGGGGCGGGGACAGTGTGAAGTGTGTTGGTGTTTGTTGAGGAGCGACAGTACAGGGAAAAGATGGGGGTGGAGAGGTGGAGAGGGAAGGGGGCGGGGACAGTGTGAATTGGTGTGTTTGTGGAGCGACAGTACAGGGGGGAAAAAGATGGGGGTGGAGAGGGTGGAGAGGGAAGGGGGCGGGGACAGTGTGAATTGGTGTGTTTGTGGAGCGACAGACAGTAGGGGAAGGGGGGTGGAGAGGTGGAGAGGGAAGGGGGCGGGGACAGTGTGAATTGGTGTGTTTGTGGGAGCGACAGTACAGGGGAAAGATGGGGGTGGAGAGGTGGAGAGGGAAGGGGGGGGGGGGGCAGTGTGAATTGGTGTGTTTGTGGATGGAGTGACAGTACAGGGGAAAAAGATGGGGGTGGAGAGGTGGAGAGGGGAAGGGGGCGGGGACAGTGTGAATTGGTGTGTTTGTGGAGGAGTGACAGTACAGGGGAAAAGATGGGGGTGGAGAGTACAGGGGGCGGGAAGTGTGAATTGGTGTGTTTGAGAGGGAGTGGTAGAGGGGGGTGGAGAGGGGGAGGGAAGGGGGCGGGGACAGTATGTGTTTGTCATTTTTCAAATGAAATGAAATGAGTTTCTGCTGTTTTAACAAATTGTACTGTACCCGAATGACTTTACCAAACATGGTTTAACCACATGATTTTCTTGTAGGGTTTTTTTTTTTTTTTACAATGCTGGGAATAAGGCTAAACTAGGTGTCAGTCGCAGTGTTCTGGATAACTGTTTCTCTCAGAATAAAGTAAATTGTCAAAAGCTAATCGTTTTTATTTGAAGTCTTTTTATCTTGAATTTAGAAACAAAGTATTCGTAGACTCTGGCAAACGAATATCTGAAAAGACCTAGACCCACGCTGTCTGTCTCCAGCCAGTTAGAAAGTATACCAGTAAACTGACAAAAATGCAATGTTGTTATTTCATGTGTTTCATGAGGTCCAACAGTGCCTGCCATGTCTCACTGAGAGAAACTGACTTTTCAGATTTGATGATGATTAGTATTGCACTGACGACAGGCGAAAACATTAACATTTTATCATCATTGAGAAATAAGATAACGTAAACATTTAATGTTCTGAGACTCAAGAACATACTAAAGCCGTGTGTTCAAATCATTAAAAAAAAAAAACAGATGGCTCAATCCCTGTAATCTCGCAAACGTTCTGGATTTAAGAAATCATTCTAAAATATAAGAATAATTTTGTCTTGGTGTCATTAATATTCAACTTCTTTTTCCCAGGTCCGTGTGAAGTCATCGGGGCATCGCACTGAAGAACTGTTCACCAGATTCCTCCAGTTTTGTCGGTTGTGTTCCGAGGCCTTGGTCTCTACAGATGTTTCCCTGTCCATTCTGCAATGTTGTCAGTCCATGTGTTTCTTCTGTCTTCTCTCTGGTCTCTACAGATGTTTCCCTGTCCATTCTGCAATGTTGTCAGTCCATGTTTTTCTGTCTTCTCTCTGGTCTCTACAGATGTTTCCCTGTCCATTCTGCAATGTTGTCAGTCCATGTCTTTCTGTCTTCTCTCTGGTCTCTACAGATGTTTCCCTGTCCATTCTGCAATGTTGTCAGTCCATGTCTTTCTGTCTTCTCTCTGGTCTCTACAGATGTTTCCCTGTCCATTCTGCAATGTTGTCAGTCCATGTCTTTCTGTCTTCTCTCTGGTCTCTACAGATGTTTCCCTGTCCATTCTGCAATGTTGTCAGTCCATGTCTTTCTGTCTTCTCTCTGGTCTCTACAGATGTTTCCCTGTCCATTCTGCAATGTTGTCAGTCCATGTCTTTCTGTCTTCTCTCTGGTCTCTACAGATGTTTCCCTGTCCATTCTGCAATGTTGTCAGTCCATGTGTTTCTGTCTTCTCTCTGGTCTCTACAGATGTTTCCCTGTCCATTCTGCAATGTTGTCAGTCCATGTGTTTCTGTCTTCTCTCTGGTCTCTCTCCTTCAACACTTTCCTGGATGATGACTTTAGCGGGGCCGTTGATCTTGATGACAATGCGACCCAGTTTCTTTGCTTTGCTGCTGTTTGCAAATCTTCGTGTGGCGCGACGTGTTGTTTGATGGTCTGGCGCAATGACTCTTCAATGGTGACATGATCAGTATATCTGATGTGTAGTATCGTGCAATGACTTGTTCAATGGTGACATGATCAGTATATCTGATGTATAGTATCGTGCAATGACTTGTTCAATGCTGACATGATCAGTATATCTGATGTATGATGTATAGTATCGTGCAATGACTTGTTCAATGGTGACATGATCAGTATATATCTGATGTATAGCATCGTGCAATGACATCTCATTTCTATGACTGGGTTCTATCTTCCAGGTCCATGTCGCGTCTGTATATAGCCATATGTAGTGTGCCAGATTTTGTTGCAGATGGCAGTTTCTATATCAGCTGCTGCCTTTCCGCCATATTCAGGTGTTCTGCAGAGATGTTGAAAAAGCTTGCAGCTTTGCCATGTTTCAGCGACTCTGCTATTATGATTTCCTCGACAGAGTGTTGGAAAATATCTCCATTCCATGAATTCTGAACTGTTCTGCCGCCGTTAACCATTCACCAGTCTCGAGTTCGCTCAATCAGTCATCAGTCTCACGATGTTTTCTTTTTGTCCCAGGCCCATCATTCATTGATCGTTCTGGCGTTCTCTTCTTCCCTCCGATCCATCATGGATTCTTCTCTAGTCGTTGTCGTCGTCTCCTCTCCACCGTCATTCATGACCACGTTCTCCACTTTTTCTCCAGTCCACCGTTCATCGGTTCTGCGTGTTGC
>JADBJO010019975.1:0-2500 GCA_016801955.1 Conus betulinus | reverse complement strand
CAGAGGATGGGTCGAAATCAAAGTTCGCAAAATCTGTTCAGTTCACAAAATCATTTCAATAGTGGGTGTGGCCACAGCCATTGGCGAGACATTCCACGCAGCGACTCCTCATCGAGTTGACCAGTGTTCTGATGACCCTCTGAGGGATTCTCTGCCATTCCAGTTGCAGCATTTGGAAGAGATCCTGGCGGTCTCTGGGAGGTGGATGGTTCTCCTTCACACGTCTCCCCAACTCATCCCACATATGCTCGATGGGATTGAGGTCGGGACTATACGCCGGGAAGATCATCCTGTTGATGCCGGCCTGCACAATGAAGTTTTCGGCCACCCGGGCCCTATGTTGCCGAGCATTGTCGTCTTGGAAGACTGCCATGGGTCCTATCCGTTGCATGGTCGGAACAACGAAAGGCGCCAGGATTTCATCCCGATAGCGGATGCCTGTGAGGTTTCCATCAATATGGTAGAGTGGTGTCTTGTGGTGGAGGCTGAAGGCACCCCATACCATAACAGATCCTCCCCCAAAGGCCCTGGTCTGGCGAACAGCTGCATCAATGTAACGTTCACCAACACGCCTCCAAACTCTAGTTCGGCCGTCATTGTGTTCAAGACTAAACCGCGACTCATCTGAAAAGAGGACCTGGGACCACTGTTGTTGGTTCCATCTCATGACGATGGACGATGGCAGAAAAGCTCGGCGAGCCAGCCTATGGGCTGCTAGCAGTCGTGGTCGAACAGCTGGGCGACGTGATCTGAGGCCGAAGTGGTGAAGACGGTTTCGTATGGCTTGACGGCTGAGGATGGTGTGTTATTGCCATACGAAGCTGCCTTTGGATGCTGGTGGAAGTGGTATCCCGCTGCAATAGGGCCTGCCTCTCGATGAAACGATCTTCTCTGGGTAGTAGTCTGCCTAGGCCGACCTGACCGTGGCCTCTCTTCAACGCTGTTGGTCGCCCTAAAACGCTGATTCAGTCTAACAATAACTGAATGATGCACACCAAGTCGTCGCGCCACTTCAGCCTTTGCAATGCCATCTTGTATCCACGCAATCGCCCTGGTTTTGTCAAAGGTGCTAAGTTTTTTTCGTGGTGGGCATGGTGAGAAAAGGGCTGACAGTAACCAACCCCGCGCTTAAACAGCCAAAAGAGGGGCATAAAAAACTCACTTGAGAGACTGCTCTTGCACGCACGGGAAAAAAGAATTTTTCATTTTACACATCTTGTGTCGCCAGCAAGCTTGATGCAAAACAGGCACAGTTAACGCAACTTTGCACTTTTTATCCCGCGCGGTAACGAGGTCACCAAGACCCCCGTGCGCACTACCAGTTGACACAGGCTGGATTACACACTGCTGTGTGAGATTCCATCATTGGTTGCCCGCATACAACAAAAAAAACAATGTTTTTTGAAGGGATGAATCAACCCCCTGTGTGAGTTTGTGATTACTACATCGGAATTTAATTAAGGGAAATATATATAGATCAGGTAATTGTTCAATGTAATTTTCACGTTTGAAATCTGTTTTATAATTTCTATAGAATAGGCATTTATTTACTTGAATGTAACACCCTATTCCACGAACATACATAGTTATCTTTCAAAGAAAAAGAAATGTTTCTACATAACGATCTTTCGTTAGAAAACTGCTGTGTACAATCATAGCCTGTTTCTACAAAAATGCTTTGTATATACTTTATCCACCCAGACATATAAATACCATTTTTATACAAGTCATATAAAAACACAATACATTTTACTCGAATATTTATCCGTTTGAGTTGCTAGTGAGATCCAGAATCGGATCATTCGGGTTTTAATTTGCACAGACAACGGATAAATCCCAAGTTCCCCATATAATAACTCTGTCATGGTACTGCGATTAAGTTGGAGTAAATGCTTTAAGAACTTAAGTTGCAAGCTTTCTATGATTTTGATATCTTCATAACCCATATTTCACAGCCATATAATAGCACAGGTACAACCATCTTTTCAAATAGATCTAAAACAATATTCACGGGTAATTTTTATTTCGAGCGACTTGGAGTAATGAAAACATTGCACTTTGTGCTTGATCATGCCTATGATTTTTACATTTATAAAATTTATCAGATCTACTATAACAGATTCCCAAATATTTGAAACTATCTACTATTTCAATGACTTCGTGACCAAAATTAAACACGTGTTTATTATTCTTACGTCCATTGAATATCACAACTTAGTTTTTGAACATTAACAGTTAGTTTCCATCCAGTACAATTCTCTTTAAACGCAGTAAGAGCTTTTTGCAAAGCATCACATGAGGTAGCAAGCAAAACAGTGTCATCAGCATACAAAAGCAAAAATAAACAAAGATAACTGCTTAAGTCTGCATCGGGAAGACCTAAATATTTAAAGAAAAAAGAACGTGTGGTTGATGGGGGGCCGATACTTATCATAGGTTGGTGTCTGACATGTTAACGTAGAGCGCTCCGTTGGAAACACAGTAAACAAGATTTATTTGA
>JADBJO010019974.1:0-32207 GCA_016801955.1 Conus betulinus | reverse complement strand
CCTATGCCGATGCACAACGATATTATTACCATTCCTCAGCAAGTACCAGGAAACCACATGGTGGGGATTCATCTGCCACCGGACAGTCTTCGTCTCCAGCAAATGCGGACCACCAAACCCTAGGGGAAGAGGGACAAACCAGGCGCAGAGCTGACAGTGTTTTGTATGTGGTCGCATTGGGCATCTGGCACGTGACTGCCCAGACCGCAAAAGAAAAAAAAAAAACCTACAACACAAGTTAAAGTGGCATATGGGGAGGTGGAAATGACTACACCAGCCTGCCCTACCTTCCTGTCAGTAGTAGCAGGAAACGTTGTCGAGGCCATCAGGGACATGGGCGCCATGGCAGTATTTGTCGACGAGAGGTTAGTACCTAAGGATGCTCCTCGTGGAAATACCTGTGAAGTCACGGGGACCGAGTCGTCGTTCACTGCCACTTGATCAACGGTGCTTGTAGACCTCTCGACGCCCTACTTCAAGGGGAAAATATGTTCAGTGGCTTTAAAGCAACCAGCATACTCCCTCCTCATAGGGAACACAGTCTACCTGAAGGATGGTAGGAGCTTCTCCATATCTACTGAGTTACCTCCAGAGGTGTTCGTTGCCGCCACCACTCGGGCACAGGCAGAGAGAGAAAAGAGGGTCCTAAAGCCCTTGTTAAAGCCCGTGCCTTCACACGACCAGGTCAGCCGAGAACCTTCAGCGATCAAGGGACTACAAAGTAAAGACCCCATGCTGAACAAGATAAGACAACTCGTGGGAAAGTCTACTCGAGGGCGACCTAATTGAAAGGTCAAGTTTGTCCAGCAAAAGGGACTTCTATACTGGCAGTTCTCTTCAGCCACCACTACGGTCACCCAACTGGTCATACCAGAAGCGCTTTGACAGACAGTGTTGCGTCTGGGGCATGACCCACCCATGGCCAGGCACCTGGGAACAAGACGCACTCTGGAGCGGATTCAGCAAGCCCTCTACTGGCCTGGGATGACCCATGATGTCAGGAAGATACTGTTGAACCTGTGACATATGCCAGAGAACCACGACAAAGGGATGGCATACCAAAGGTGCCTCTAGGCACAGTTCCTTTGGTAGGAATTCCCTTCGAGAAGGTCGGTGTGGACCTTATCAGCCCCATTGTTCCAACGTCAGACCATGGACGCCGCTTCGTACTGGTTATGGTCGACTACGCCACTCGGTATCCTGAGGCCACGCCCCTCAAGGAATAGATGCCGCAACCGTAGCTGAAGCACTATGGGAAATGTGGACAAGGACAGGTGTGCCAGGGAGTGTCCTATCAGATCAAGGAACTCAGTTTCTATCTGATGTGATGGATGAAGTGTACCGTTTGCTGCAAATCAACAGGGAGACAACTACTCTGAACCATGCACAGGCATACGGCTAGTGTAGCACTTCAATGGGACCCTCAAGCAGATGATTAAGAAACTGGCTCAAGAACAACCCCGTGATTAGGACAGATTCCTGCCCGGTGTTTTATTTGCCTACAGAGAAGTGCCCCAAGAGAGTATGGGATTCTCTCCCTTCGATCTACTCTACGGGAGAACTGTGAAAGGCCCCATGGTAGTGCTACGTCAGCAGTGGACCCAGGAGCAGGCCAATCAAGAGCTGTGGACTCAAGCTGAGTATATGCTGGATCTGAAGGAGAGGATTGCAGCTACATGCAAACTAGCACACCAAAATCTGGTCCATGCTCAGAAACGATATAAACAGTACTATGACCAGAAGGCCAGGCAAAGATGGTTTGAACCAGACGGTGAAGTGCTACTTCTTTTACCCCTGCACCACAATAAACTGCAGTTGTCCTGGCAGGGACCTTTCAGAATCTTGAGGAGAGTTGGGGACTGGGACTATGTTGTCCTCGTCAAAGGGAAAGAGAAACTCATACATGCCAACCTCCTCATGAGGTATGAAAGAAGGGAGTCATGCAATGCTGGATTTACGCCTGTGGTAATAGAAGAAAGTAGTGAAACTCTGCCCTTGAGCTTCGACATCCCATGTGTGGTGACTCAGCCCAGTGAAACATGGAAAGACGTCCAGGTCGCGCAAGACCTACTTGAGGAGCATCAACCTGCAGGAAGAATGTTGTGCCAAGAGTATGCCGATATTTTGACTGACGTACCACTACGTTGCAACCTGGGAAATTGTGCTCTGGTTCTCACTCAACAGGAACCCATTCGAGTAAAACAGTACCCACTACCCCTCGCAGTCCACTGCCATCAAGGCTGAAATTCAGGACATGTTGCAAATGGACGTCATCGAACGTTGTAGTTCCCCTCACTCCTCGCCTATCCTACTGGTCAAGAAACCTGATGGCTGGATGAGGTTTTGCATGGACTTCCGAAGGTTGAATCGAATCCTCAAGTTCGATGCAGAGCCAATGCCAGACATGGGAAAGATCTTCGCTCAGTTGGCCAAGGCCCAGTACTTCAGCAAACTTGACTTGGCGAAAGGCTACTGGCAGATACCAATGGATCCAGCTGACAAGGAGAAAACCGCATTTACTACGCCAGAGGGTCAATTTCAGTTCAAGGTTATGCCATTTGGACTTGACTGCAGGTGCAGTGTTTAGCCGTATCATGTGGCTCATGTTACAGCCACTGGAAATGAAGCTCATAACTTCATCGATGATCTTCTTTTGCAAACTATGACATGGGAGGAACATCTGCGCTTGCTAAGGAAACTCTTCCATCGTCTTCGAGAAGTGCAACTCGCCACACGCCCTACCAAGTGCAGGATAGGGGAGTTAGAGGTACCGTTCTTGGGTCATGTTGTGGGCAAGGGGTACCTTCTGCCAGAGCCCGACATGGTACGAAGAATCGAGGACGCTCAGCCACCCAAGACTAAGAAGGAGCTCCATTCATTCCTGGGCCTGGTCAGATATTACAGAGAAATTGTGCCCCACTTTGCAGAGACAGCAAAGCCCCTTACCGACAAAACCTCTGCTCGAAAACCCGAGAATCTGGATTGGAAGGAGGAACACGTGAAGGCTTTCAGGGAGCTGCAGGACGCTATATCCAGACCGCCAGTGCTCCAGCTTGCAGACCCTGACGCCACTTTCGTGCTCCGCACAGATGTTAGTTTGTACACAAGTGGTCAGGTGATATTCAAACAATGACAACACACACAATTGTGCAAAAGTGACGTCATCACTTTCTGGGAATTTAATTTTCCCCCGGTTAACTAGTACGCAAGTTTGATACATGCCTCTTCTTGGACTACAACAACAAAAATGTTTAATCAGAAATGTGTAAGCCTTGTTTTTTCAGCCCTTTCACTAAGTGTCTTGCACGGAACGGAAAAATAAAGCTGTGATAAAGCAACGAGCTAGCAAACCCATCGTGCCGTTACTTTTTTTTTTTTTTTTTTTTTGCCATAGTTGTAATGTGTATGAGACATAAATATTGATGCCTGTCACCAGGAATACTACAATGTAACTACAGATTCTTGTCCATCTAGTATTCAAGCTACAGTTCATTTCTGTCTAGATGATTACTTGTAGTGCCCTTTCCATTCAATAATTTTTTTTTTTTTTTGCCTTTGTTTGTACAATCTCCTATATTGTCATTTTCGATTGTGCACGGAAAATGTAAAAAAAAAAGTTCAATAAGAGAGAGAGAGAGAGAGAGAGAGAGAGAGAGAGAGAGAGAGAGAGAGAGAGAGAGAGAGAGAGAGAGAGAGAGAGAGAGAGAGAGAGTATATTGCTTACAGCCCACCTGAACACAAAGAGGTATGTCGGGGCAAACTCCTGTTGAAAACAAAACAAAACAAAGCAAAACAAAGAACGAATGAGTGAACATGGGAAGCAAAACAAACACATGAAGAAAGAAAACACAATCAGCTGCTTCACTTTTCATTGAATTATATTATCAATCTCTTATGACGAGAACAGGAATGAAATAAAGGATACCAAATTCAGATTGTATTTCAATGCCATGTCTTTACGATCAACATCCATTTCAAACCACCTGCCAGAGCCAGTCTTTGTCAGCGAACCCTGCTTCAGTGCAATGCCAGGACCATCAAAAATCCAAACAGCTTCAAGAGCTTGGTACGCTGCGGTCTCTCAGCCAGGGTCGTTTAGACGTCAACGTTGTCTTGGGTGGTGATAGTTATAGGTCCTAGTCTCGGTTGTCGTGGACTCCATTCGCAACTTCAACAAACCAGTCCAAATAGCTAGACACACGGGCGTACACTCCGGGGTTGGCTTGCTGCCCGCACCCAGCCCCGTAAGAGACGATGCCTGTGAGCTGGTTCATACCTCCCCACTGGCACATCAGAGGTCCGCCTGAGTCACCCTGCACGTGAAACACGGAGTGTGTTTGTTTTGTTTGTTTGTTTGTTTAACTTTCTTCGTCACTCACGTTATTACTGTCGCTATTGCCTACACCGGGGGTGGTAGTAGCAGCAGTAGTAAAAGCAGTATTAGTGGTTGTAGTAATAGTAGTAACAGCAGCAGAAGCAGCGGTAGCAGTGATAGTAGTAGTAGTAGTAGTAGTAGTAGTAGTAGTAGTAGTAGTAGCAGCAGCAGCAGCAGCAGCAGCAGTAGTAATAACAGTATTAGTACTTGTAACAGCAACAGCAGCGGCAGTAGTAGTAGTAGTAGTAGTAGTAGTAGTAGTAGTAGTAGTAGTAGTAGTAGTAGTAGCAGCAGCAGCAGCAGTGGCAGTACCAGTGATAGTAGTAATAGTAGGAGTTGTAGTAACAGCAGGCGGAGAAGCTGCATCTGCAGTAGTAGAAGTAATGGTAGTAGTAAGAGGAGGAGGAGAAGAGGAAGGAGCAGGAGGAGGAGGACGAGGAAGAGGAGCAGTAGCCAGTAGTAGTAGTAGTAGTAGTAGTAGTAGTAGTAGTAGTAGTGAATATACAAGAGTAGGAGGAGGAGGACGAGGAGGAGGAGGAGGAAGAGGAGTAATGGTCTACTGAAGCAGGCTTCATCACATGTAGCATTCTATTCGGTTGTATCTGTAGACCTGATCATTACAATCTGTATGGTTGGCTAGCTAAAAACAATGTAATATTCTATTGTATTCTCATTGTCTGCATGCATCTTCTACTCTCTCTCTCTCTCTCTCTCTCTCTCTCTCTCTCTCTCTCTCTCTCTCTCTCTCTCTCTCTCTCTCTGTATTTCTTGTTATCTTCATTTCTTTCTCTGTCTTTCTATTTGTCTGTCTGTTTGTCATCTTGTTTGTTTCTCCATGTTCCCTCTCTCTCTCTCTCTCTCTCTCTCTCTCTCTCTCTCTCTCTCTCTCTCTCTCTCTCTCTGTCAATCAAATGAAGATACACTATTTTCACAGAACACATTGTCTCAATGATAGCAACCTTGGAAAAAAAAACGCCTTGAGTAACATATACGAGCCTCATAGACTGTCATCATCAAGGGAGCAGACATATTATGTTAGTCTACTGCTTAGTTATCATATATTGCATTATATTCATTCACATTGACAAAAAAAACAGTAATCATCAAAGACGAGGAGCTCATATGCAAGCCATTTTGTCTGGAAATCCATGTGGTTCATTGTTAGATATGAGTTATATTTTTCAATTCTAAATCTATATTTCTGTGTGTTGTATTTTTTTTTCCTCAATATTTTCGTGTTCCTTTCAGATTTCTTCATCATCATCATCATCATCATCATCATCATCATCATCATCATCTTCTTCTTCTTCTTCTTCTCTTCTTTTTTTTTCTTCCTTCCTTCCTTCCTTTCTTCCTTCCTTCCTTCTAGCTTTCTTCTTCTTCTTCTTCTTCTTCTTCTTCTTCTTCTTCTTCTTCTTCTTCTCCTCCTCCTCCTCCTCTCATTATCAATATGATGACCATCATCATCATCATCATCATCATCATCATCATCATCATCACCATCATCAAGGTACTATAAGCAAACATGCTTGAAAAGAAACACCAACAAAAACAACACAAAAGAAAGAAATGAAAAAAAAAAGCATTTTACCTGCAACTGAATCAAGCTTGATTGGAAAAACAAATGTCGTCCCTTCGTCATCATGCCTATAGCCACCCGCCTCAAAAAGCTCATTTATCCACACAACCACCTCACACACAGACTGGTGTAGCCAGCCAGACTCTACTACGTCTAGAATAGGCCTCCATATAAAGTGCCTGCTACAGAATATACTCCCATCTAAACTGGCCCAGACCAGAGTTTTTGTTTGTTTGTTTGTTTGTTTTTTTGAGTGGCATCAGTTATCATACCAATGGAGCGCCAAAGGCGGTGATTTTTTTTTTTTAATAAAAGAAAAAAAGACCAGAAAAGCGCGGAAAAAACAAACAGTGTGTTCACTACAAACTCTTTTTCTTTATTTTTCTTTCTTTTTTTTTAAGGTAAACCAGTCTCTTACACACCATGCATAGTCTGTATGTTCTTTAATGAATGGACATGTTCTTCCTAATTTGAGTGTTTTGGCGTTTGATATAAAGTGTCTGGGTTTGTTAATGTGTTAATGTGTGGTGTACTAGCAGTTGTGCTCTGACAATGCGCTGCTTGTACAAAGGCCGAGACCAGAGTGCACTCCAGATATAAAGCAGCCTTTGCCACTTCCTATCCACAGTATAGATTGGCACAGGCCAGTTTATATCCTATGGGCCACTGTACCCCCTTCTCCCCGTCCTCCCACGACCTTTCTTTTTTTTCTTGTAACACATTGATATTTGAAGGGTATGAGTACTGCTGAGAAATACAATGAGTACTGCTGAGAAATACAATTTTAGAAAATATGCTGCGCTAACTGCAAGGTAAAGTTTTACATAACAATTGCCTACCAACGACAATTTATTCCAAATGTGAACAGTTCAAAGCAATCAGAGTTCTTGTTGCATGGACGAAAATTCTCGTTTTATTTCAGTTGCGAAATTGCTTGAAGTCACCCTGTCAGATTTTAGCACTCAGTGATCATCTTAACAGATAGCACTATGTACTAGTTAAACGTTACACTGTTAGATGATTTTCATTAACCATCTTAACAATTTTTTTTAATCAAATAATGACAAACAATTGAAGAGTTACAATAGAATACTCAGTCATCATTTTGACAGATGTTACCATGTATTGGTAGGTATAAAGTTAAGCTGCTAAAACATGTGGCATAAGCAATGACTAGTCTAAAGGCCTGAGTGCTCCATATAGCGATTTTCACTATTTTTTTAAAGCTTCCTAACCCAACTGCGCTCGTTTCACTCAAATTCATATGAAGACCCGAGATGCTGTCAAACATAAAAAGAATGTCAATACAAGTTTTAAACGATTTTCTATCCCCTGCAAGTAGGAACTCTGTGTCATCGGCATACTGAGACAACTTACATTCAGTTTCATTTATTCTAATTCCCGAATATCTTGGTTTTCCCTAATCATGTTGGCTAATATTTCAACACAAATCATAAATAAATAAGGAGAAATTGGGTCTCCTTGTCAACAGCCTGTTTTAATATTGACCCAATCTGAAACCTGTCCGTGAACAATAACGCAAGACTTAATATTTTTATAGAAAGTGTTTATCCATCTACAAATGTCTTTTGGAAGCCGAACGCTTTAAGGACTTTAGACATGAATTCCAAAGAAATCGAATCAAAGGCTTTTTCGAAGTCTATATTCAAGAACAGCCCGGGCAGATTATTCTCGTCTAAATACGAAATGGTGTCAAATATCAGTCTTATATTCTCTGTATCTATTTCTGATAAATCCAGGTTGATCTTCGTTTATGATTTTCGGCAACACAGTTTTTATTCTATTTGCAATGCAAGAAGGTCCTATCTTGTAGACTGCATTTAACAGAGAAATAGGTCTCCAGTTTTTAATGTACTGCCTAGGTTTATTACCCTTTGGAACACATGCAATGGTTCCCTCTCTTTGTGCACATGACAGTTTTCCTTTTGTAAAACTTGCGTTTAATGCTCTGACGACAAAAACACCTAACACTTCTTTGTTTCCCCTTCCCCTTCACAATTAGTTCTTTTTTTCTTCTTTCTTCTTCTTTCTTCTTTCTTCTTCTTCTTTCTTCTTCTTCTTCTTCTCTTCTTCTTCTTCTTCTTCTTCTTCTTCCCCTTGTCATCATCATCATCATCATTGTCATCAATATGATCATATGCTAAACAACATAACATATGCTTGGAAAATACAAAAATGACAACATGAAGAAACGAATCAAAATCAATTAAACTTATCATCTTCACCTGTTATTGACGCAAGTTTCATTGCTTACAAAAAATAAATTGTTGATAATCATCCATAGCTTGCTTAGTGAGATCTATGATTGCAGTGAAGAGGGCTGGGTTTTGCCCCAGGCGTTTCTCATGTAATCTTGCATGGCAAAAAAAATCATGGGCATTTTACATAGGCCAGGAACACCACACTGTGTGCCTCAGGTAAGATCTCCTCTGAGATGTTGTTGATGAGACAAATGTTGAAGACACGTGCCATCTTTGTCCAACCCAAACCAGTTGAACTGCCTTGTTTCGACACATAAACACACATTTCTTCATCCCCGAAGTCTTTGGGTCTCTCTTCTTCTTCCCATGTCCTGAGGATCAAGAGGGCTTTGAGTACCACCAGCTGAACTGCCTTGGAAATTTCTGTAGGAGTGCCATACATCCTGGCTGAGCTTCCAGAATTGTTTGACTAAAGGCTTTTCCAAACCAAGACAAGGATGAAGGATGTAGGTGTTTGCACCCTGGGTCTCCGAGGAACATGGACAATGGAACTCATTGATAAACGAGAGGCTGAACCACTTCCTCCATTACTAATGGATGGCATTCATCTGCTTTATCAGCTGTGTACTGTGTTTGATAATTCGGTAGGTTTGGTGTAGGTCTGGGATTGTCCATAGATTGCCACTCTTGAAAAAGCATCGTTTTCCAAGACATATTTTGATAAACTCTTCATTCTCTTGGGTCCAAGCACAGACAATGGCGATTCTTTCTTAAAAGAAATGAAATGGGCAAGGCCGATATGTGTTATCGTTTGTTCATATTTTTAAGCTAGTATCTGCAATATCAAGACGTACAGGAAGCTGCATTAGCAATGAAGTATGGCTATCAACGTGGTTTCTTATTGAAAGAAAATACGACAAGGATGTCAACTAAGCTCCTACCCCTTCCATTTAGTAGTTGAGCTTCTAGCCACCTAAATAAAAAAAGCAAACATCACAGACATAGACACATATAGAACGACACATTCGAAAGTAGATTTTCACATCCAACTGAAAAAAGTCTTTGCTGATGATACTGCTGCAACATTGTAGACCAAAGATGTGTAAGACTTGTGTCAGAATTGTTGTTGCTTGTTTGAAACACAAATCAATATGAAGAAAACAGAGAATGTCTGAGTAGAAACAAGAGCGCGAGAAACGCGCACAATACATAATACACCAATGGAAATGGACAAAGTCAAGCAAATAGATGTATACTTCTCATCCAAACATAAAGCACCTTCAACAAAGAAGAATAAAAAACAAACAAAACATAGAACATTACAAGAACAGCTAAACAATTGGACCCCACAAAAAAATGGTTGTTTGGCAAAATCATGTTGGCAAAAACATATCACTATCACAGTTGTCCCACATACATCAGGTTTTAGTATGCTAAGAATTAGCGTAAAACCACTTCAATCCAGTTTGTATTTATTCCTCTGGCAACGTGATTACAATAAGGCAAAAAGAGAGATGATGAGAAAAAGGAACCAACTGGAGGCAGAAGAAAAACGGGCATGGTGCGTATGAAGAGTGTGTTTCAGAACTGCAGACCGTGCAGGGAATATTCATATTTAGCGCAAGAATGAAGAGAAAGGAAGAACAAGGAGGAGAGGGAACGAGAGGAAAAAAGGAATGGTTGTAGGGGAAAGGAAACTCATGAGACAGGAGGGAATAGGGACACAGATCAGAGTATTCCTCTGATTCATCAGTTTTAGACTCCTGCGGATATTAGAAGTAGAACAGGGCGCAGGCGCAGTTGTAGATTTTTCATCTGGCAACGAGAATCTTACAGTATACGGAGGGCCGATCTGGGAGAGAGGATGAGGGACCAGCCATTAGAGAAAACGGCCAACGGACATTGCCAATTTGGGACGGCGTGGTAAGAGAATAATCGGGGCAGTTGACGACTGGAAATTCAGTGACTTTCTTCTAGAAAGAAATCGCTGTGATATGCATCAGAGGCTCGTGGTGGGACGTTGAGGCAATTTGAGAACGGGAGCAGTACTGTTTAAGGAGATCTCACATTTGATTCATAGGAGAGAGACTAGTAACTTTCAGCCACAGAATCACAGTATAATCTGTCCATAAAAAACACGTGTAGGCATTGTGGTACTCACAAGAACACTGGGCACTCACTAGAACACCATTATCTCGTCACTTTTTTAAGACTCCTGTTTTAAATTCTCACTGCAAGAACAGTTTCTCTGAGACTGGCTTTCTTTATTTGACGTCTACCAGTCTCTTCTCATTACCAACGGAATACTACATGCCCTTGATCAGCAAATGTTTGTAAATCATATTCAGTCTTGAACTGTTCTGTCTGAGGTTGGGTGTCTGTCTTTGTTCAGCGTCTCTCACATCCCATGAACACATGTAATCCTCAGAATGTCAGTTTGGATTTCACATCGTTGACCCTATGTTTGTAAAAGACATAAGGGATAGTCTGGCTTTCTGTGAAGTCTGTATAACTTGGAAACTCGCCATTGTTCATGAAAACAATACGTGGGCACACGAGATATAATAACTGTGGCAATGGGAAAGATTCTATTTCACATGGCAGTAGAACCTCAGATGAGTGTGGTGGAAATAAAGAATGTCGGCAAATTTTAGTATTATGTACGCCCGTAATGTAATATGATTACACATAACGTAAACCTTTTAACAAAATAGGCTGCATGCATTATGACATTCTAATTTTACGTGTTAAGGATAAACAAAATCGAGATAAACAGTACGTTTTTTTTGTTGTTGTTGTTGTTGTGTTTTCCTTTTTTTTTTTTATTCAAATACGTCCACACAGTGCAACACACTAGAATATAAAATAAAAAAGAACAGATCCAAACAAACGATAGAAAAAGAGGAAATCAACATATTAAACACAGCTACAATACTATTCTACATTATTAAGGCACGGTTACAGCCTCTCCACGTGGGAGAGAGAGAGAGAGAGAGAGAGAGAGAGAGAGAGAGAGAGAGAGAGAGAGAGAGAGAGAGAGAGCACATGGGGTAAGTCTGGTGCATTATCAAACTTTACATATTTGTCTTTGTTTTCTTTATGCACACACACACACACACACACACACACACACACACACACACACACACACACTTGTACACACACACACACACACACACACACACACACACACACACACACATATATATATATATATATTTTTTTTTTTTTTCACAAGTAGAATTTTCCGTTGCCCGCACCGCACCACAACCAAACAATGGAAACAGGCAGACTAAAAATATACAAGGTAAAAACAAGTTCCACATTTTCTCCACACAAGCTGATCATGAAGACATGAACGTTTCTAGGGATACTGTATTTGGCTCATCTTTCAATGCAATAACTGTATCAGATCAAATCTTTATCAGCATTGCTGCTTTAGCCAAATGCAACGACATCAATATTCAACAGCCTTCGTATCTTGGTACTCTGGGGTTTCTTAGCTGAGTTCGTTTAGACATCAATGGCTTCTTGGTGGTGATAATAATAGCTCTGAATCTGGTTGTTGCCCAGATTGAGATCGACATACATGTTGATGTCCATGCTGGGACGTTCCCCTCCCTCTCCTCCTCCTGATGTCTCTCCTCCTCCATACACAACGTCAAAGACCCAGTCATAATAGCTGGACACACGGGTGTACACTCCAGGATAGCCTTCCCGCGCGCACCCAATCCCATAAGAGACGATGCCTGTTTGCTGTTGGTAACCTTGGCACTCACACACGAAAGGCCCTCCCGAGTCACCCTGCACGTGAACCACGGACTTTTGGTTTATTTCATTTGCGTCGTCAGCGTCATCATTGACGTCATTGTTGTAGCTGTCACCGTCAGTAAGGGATCGTTTTGTCTAGATGGGGCGAGGTCGGTCAGTTTCTTTAAATAAAAAGTCAACGGTTTGGGGGAGGAAGGAGTTTAAGAGTGTATACAGAACCAGATCTTACCCTCCTTCAGGACATCAAGCAAGGCTCAACGAATAAATGTTCTGAGAGAGAGAGAGAGAGAGAGAGAGAGAGAGAGAGAGAGAGAGAGAGAGAGAGCGACAGTCAGACAGACAGACAGACATAGACATACAGAGGCAGACAGAGAGAGAGAGACAGAGACAGTCAAACAGAAGTGTGTGTGTGTGTGTGTGTGTGTGTGTGTGTGTGTGTGTGTGTTCGTTCGTTCTTCTCTTTAAACGTCTTTTCACAATGCTGTGATATTAGACGAAAAAAAAAAAAAAAAAAAAAAAAAAAAAAAAAAAAAAAAAAAAAAAAAAATCAACAAAACTCCCGTCTTCCTATCTCTGAACCTCCCTACCATTTTCCCTTCAAAAATGAAATCTTAATAACAATAACATACTCAAAACATTTGTAAACATTAAATCAGTGAAAATAACATACTCAAAACATTTGTAAACATTAAATCAGTGAGCCAACTGGGCTCCGTTTTAAGCCTTTAACAACATCTAGCATAAGCAAATCGTTCAATAAAATATTCTTAAAAGATGAATCTGAAACCGTTGAATCACAAATCGAAGTGGGTAAAAAATGATTTCAAATGCTGACAGTGTAGAATAACATGGACAGGTGTTATTTCCTCACCGCAGACGCACTTAACATGACTGTTGAATTTGCATCTGAGAGCATTCAGTCTGAATCTGTAGACCAGGGATGACAGTGTTCGGTTTTCACACATGAACTCACCATTGCAGGAAGTATATGTTTGACTTTGAAAATATTCCTCTTTTCTGTGAAATTTACATAGGAACCTCCTAATAGTTCCTTCACATGATTCCAACAAATTTTCGTTATTAAGGAATAACTTTCAGATAAAGATAAAGGAATTTTAACATGTACAGAATTTTTAGTGTTCATTGCACCCTTTTTAGCTGTTCTGTCCGCCCATTCATTACAAAAATATTACAATGTGATGGAACCCAAGAGAATGAGATACTAGTTCCGCGCAATGACAAATAATGGATTGTATGACTAATTTCTGCAATAATATCACCTCTTACTTTTAGATTATAAGACTGTAGTGCGTCTAAAACAGATTTAGAATCAACCAAAAATAATACCTGATCCAAATGCCCAAATACAATGATAAGGAGTCTATTGACACTTATATTGATCATTTTGAAGCTGTGGCACAAGCTTATAAGTTAAGCAATGAAAGAAAGGCTCTATATCTAGTGAACAATCTCACAGGTAAAGCTAAGGAGGCCTTCGTAGATATTCCACCAGGAGCTACATATGACGAACTGAACGCTGCTTTGAGAACTAGACTCCACATGACCCCAGAGAGCTACAGGAGGCAATTTCGCTCCATGAAGAAGCTGCCTGATGAGACGGTCTACCAATTTGGCGAGCGACTTCGTCGATCCCTCGATTATTAGGTGGAAACGTCAGGGTTGGAGTTGAAACAATGTATTTTATTGGAGCAGCTCATGAATTCGGTTTCGCCTGACCTACGCTGCAAGTTGGGTGAGGCCCACCACAGAGTTATGCAGAGGCATTGAGGATAGCTGAGGCCTATGCCGATGCACAACGATATTATTACCATTCCTCAGCAAGTACCAGGAAACCACATGGTGGGGATTCATCTGCCACCGGACAGTCTTCGTCTCCAGCAAATGTGGACCACCAGAACCCTAGGGGAAGAGGGACAAACCAGGCGCAGAGCTGACAGTGTTTTGTATGTGGTCGCATTGGGCATCTGGCACGTGACTGCCCATGACCGCAAAAGAAAAAAAAAAACCTACAACACAAGTTAAAGTGGCATATGGGGAGGTGGAAATGACTACACCAGCCTGCCCTACCTTCCTGTCAGTAGTAGCAGGAAACGTTGTCGAGGCCATCAGGGACATGGGCGCCATGGCAGTATTTGTCGACGAGAGGTTAGTACCTAAGGATGCTCCTCGTGGAAATACCTGTGAAGTCACGGGGACCGAGTCGTCGTTCACTGCCACTTGATCAACGGTGCTTGTAGACCTCTCGACGCCCTACTTCAAGGGGAAAATATGTTCAGTGGCTTTAAAGCAACCAGCATACTCCCTCCTCATAGGGAACACAGTCTACCTGAAGGATGGTAGGAGCTTCTCCATATCTACTGAGTTACCTCCAGAGGTGTTCGTTGCCGCGCACCACTCGGGCACAGGCAGAGAGAGAAAAGAGGGTCCTAAAGCCCTTGTTAAAGCCCGTGCCTTCACACGACCAGGTCAGCCGAGAACCTTCAGCGATCAAGGGACTACAAAGTAAAGACCCCATGCTGAACAAGATAAGACAACTCGTGGGAAAGTCTACTCGAGGGCGACCTAATTGAAAGGTCAAGTTTGTCCAGCAAAAGGGACTTCTATACTGGCAGTTCTCTTCAGCCACACACGGTCACCCAACTGGTCATACCAGAAGCGCTTGACAGACAGTGTTGCGTCTGGGGCATGACCCACCCATGGCCAGGCACCTGGGAACAAGACGCACTCTGGAGCGGATTCAGCAAGCCCTCTACTGGCCTGGGATGACCCATGATGTCAGGAAGATACTGTTGAACCTGTGACATATGCCAGAGAACCACGACAAAGGGATGGCATACCAAGGTGCCTCTAGGCACAGTTCCTTGGTAGGAATTCCCTTCGAGAAGGTCGTGTGGACCTTATCAGCCCCATTGTTCCAACGTCAGACCATGGACGCCGCTTCGTACTGGTTATGGTCGACTACGCCACTCGGTATCCTGAGGCCACGCCCCTCAAGGAAATAGATGCCGCAACCGTAGCTGAAGCACTATGGGAAATGTGGACAAGGACAGGTGTGCCAGGGAGTGTCCTATCAGATCAAGGAACTCAGTTTCTATCTGATGTGATGGATGAAGTGTACCGTTTGCTGCAAATCAACAGGGAGACAACTACTCTGAACCATGCACAGGCATACGGGCTAGTGTAGCACTTCAATGGGACCCTCAAGCAGATGATTAAGAAACTGGCTCAAGAACAACCCCGTGATTAGGACAGATTCCTGCCCGGTGTTTTATTTGCCTACAGAGAAGTGCCCCAAGAGAGTATGGGATTCTCTCCCTTCGATCTACTCTACGGGAGAACTGTGAAAGGCCCCATGGTAGTGCTACGTCAGCAGTGGACCCAGGAGCAGGCCAATCAAGAGCTGTGGACTCAAGCTGAGTATATGCTGGATCTGAAGGAGAGGATTGCAGCTACATGCAAACTAGCACACCAAAATCTGGTCCATGCTCAGAAACGATATAAACAGTACTATGACCAGAAGGCCAGGCAAAGATGGTTTGAACCAGACGGTGAAGTGCTACTTCTTTTACCCTGCACCACAATAAACTGCAGTTGTCCTGGCAGGGACCTTTCAGAATCTTGAGGAGAGTTGGGGACTGGGACTATGTGTCCTCGTCAAAGGGAAAGAGAAACTCATACATGCCAACCTCCTCATGAGGTATGAAAGAAGGGAGTCATGCAATGCTGGATTTACGCTGTGGTAATAGAAGAAAGTAGTGAAACTCTGCCCTTGAGCTTCGACATCCCATGTGTGGTGACTCAGCCCAGTGAAAACATGGAAAGACGTCCAGGTCGCGCAAGACCTACTTGAGGAGCATCAACCTGCAGGAAGAATGTTGTGCCAAGAGTATGCCGATATTTTGACTGACGTACCACTACGTTGCAACCTGGGAAATTGTGCTCTGGTTCTCACTCAACAGGAACCCATTTCGAGTAAAACAGTACCCCACTACCCTGTCGCAGTCCACTGCCATCAAGGCTGAAATTCAGGACATGTTGCAAATGGACGTCATCGAACGTTGTAGTTCCCCTCACTCCTCGCCTATCCTACTGGTCAAGAAACCTGATGATGGCTGGATGAGGTTTTGCATGGACTTCGAAGGTTGAATCGAATCCTCAAGTTCGATGCAGAGCCAATGCCAGACATGGGAAAGATCTTCGCTCAGTTGGCCAAGGCCCAGTACTTCAGCAAACTTGACTTGGCGAAAGGCTACTGGCAGATACCAATGGATCCAGCTGACAAGGAGAAAACCGCATTTACTACGCCAGAGGGTCAATTTCAGTTCAAGGTTGCCATTTGGACTTGACTGCAGGTGCAGTGTTTAGCCGTATCATGTGGCTCATGTTACAGCCACTGGAAATGAAGCTCATAACTTCATCGATGATCTTCTTTTGGCAACTATGACATGGGAGGAACATCTGCGCTTGCTAAGGAAACTCTTCCATCGTCTTCGAGAAGTGCAACTCGCCACACGCCCTACCAAGTGCAGGATAGGGGAGTTAGAGGTACCGTTCTTGGGTCATGTTGTGGGCAAGGGGTACCTTCTGCCAGAGCCCGACATGGTACGAAGAATCGAGGACGCTCAGCCACCCAAGACTAAGAAGGAGCTCCATTCATTCCTGGGCCTGGTCAGATATTACAGAGAAATTGTGCCCCACTTTGCAGAGACAGCAAAGCCCCTTACCGACAAAACCTCTGCTCGAAAAACCCGAGAATCTGGATTGGAAGGAGGAACACGTGAAGGCTTTCAGGGAGCTGCAGGACGCTATATCCAGACCGCCAGTGCTCCAGCTTGCAGACCCTGACGCCACTTTCGTGCTCCGCACAGATGTTAGTTTGTACACAAGTGGTCAGGTGATATTCAAACAATGACAACACACACAATTGTGCAAAAGTGACGTCATCACTTTCTGGGAATTTAATTTTCCCCGTTAAACTAGTACGCAAGTTTGATACATGCCTCTTCTTGGACTACAACAACAAAAATGTTTAATCAGAAATGTGTAAGCCTTTTTTTTCAGCCCTTTCACTAAGTGTCTTGCACGGAACGGAAAAATAAAGCTGTGATAAAGCAACGAGCTAGCAAACCCATCGTGCCGTTACTTTTTTTTTTTTTTTTTTTTTTTTAGTTGTAATGTGTATGAGACATAAATATTGATGCCTGTCACCAGGAATACTACAATGTAACTACAGATTCTTGTCCATCTAGTATTCAAGCTACAGTTCATTTCTGTCTAGATGATTACTTGTAGTGCCCTTTCCATTCAATAATTTTTTTTTCTTTGCCTTTGTTTGTACAATCTCCTATATTGTCATTTTCGATTGTGCACGGAAAATGTAAAAAAAAAAGTTCAATAAGAGAGAGAGAGAGAGAGAGAGAGAGAGAGAGAGAGAGAGAGAGAGAGAGAGAGAGAGAGAGAGAGAGAGAGAGAGAGAGAGAGAGAGAGAGAGAGAGATATATTGCTTACAGCCCACCTGAACACAAAGAGGTATGTCGGGGCAAACTCCTGTTGAAAACAAAACAAAACAAAGCAAAACAAAGAACGAATGAGTGAACATGGGAAGCAAAACAAACACATGAAGAAAGAAAACACAATCAGCTGCTTCACTTTTCATTGAATTATATTATCAATCTCTTATGACGAGAACAGGAATGAAATAAAGGATACCAAATTCAGATTGTATTTCAATGCCATGTCTTTACGATCAACATCCATTTCAAACCACCTGCCAGAGCCAGTCTTTGTCAGCGAACCCCTGCTTCAGTGCAATGCCAGGACCATCAAAAATCCAAACAGCTTCAAGAGCTTGGTACGCTGCGGTCTCTCAGCCAGGGTCGTTTAGACGTCAACGTTGTCTTGGTGGTGATAGTTATAGGTCCTAGTCTCGGTTGTCGTGGACTCCATTCGCAACTTCAACAAACCAGTCCAAATAGCTAGACACACGGGCGTACACTCCGGGTTGGCTTGCTGCCCGCACCCAGCCCCGTAAGAGAGACGATGCCTGTGAGCTGGTTCATACCTCCCCACTGGCACATCAGAGGTCCGCCTGAGTCACCCTGCACGTGAAACACGGAGTGTGTTTGTTTGTTTGTTTGTTTGTTTAACTTTCTTCGTCACTCACGTTATTACTGTCGCTATTGCCTACACCGGGGGGTGGTAGTAGCAGCAGTAGTAAAAGCAGTATTAGTGGTTGTAGTAATAGTAGTAACAGCAGCAGAAGCAGCGGTAGCAGTGATAGTAGTAGTAGTAGTAGTAGTAGTAGTAGTAGTAGTAGTAGTAGCAGCAGCAGCAGCAGCAGCAGCAGCAGTAGTAATAACAGTATTAGTACTTGTAACAGCAACAGCAGCGGCAGTAGTAGTAGTAGTAGTAGTAGTAGTAGTAGTAGTAGTAGTAGTAGTAGTAGTAGTAGTAGTAGTAGTAGCAGCAGCAGCAGTGGCAGTACCAGTGATAGTAGTAATAGTAGGAGTTGTAGTAACAGCAGGCGGAGAAGCTGCATCTGCAGTAGTAGAAGTAATGGTAGTAGTAAGAGGAGGAGGAGAAGAGGAAGGAGCAGGAGGAGGAGGACGAGGAAGAGGAGCAGTAGCCAGTAGTAGTAGTAGTAGTAGTAGTAGTAGTAGTAGTAGTAGTAATATACAAGAGTAGGAGGAGGAGGACGAGGAGAGGAGGAGGAGGAAGAGGAGTAATGGTCTACTGAAGCAGGCTTCATCACATGTAGCATTCTATTCGGTTGTATCTGTAGACCTGATCATTACAATCTGTATGGTTGGCTAGCTAAAAACAATGTAATATTCTATTGTATTCTCATTGTCTGCATGCATCTTCTACTCTCTCTCTCTCTCTCTCTCTCTCTCTCTCTCTCTCTCTCTCTCTCTCTCTCTCTCTCTGTATTTCTTGTTATCTTCATTTCTTTCTCTGTCTTTCTATTTGTCTGTCTGTTTGTCATCTTGTTTGTTTCTCCATGTTCCCTCTCTCTCTCTCTCTCTCTCTCTCTCTCTCTCTCTCTCTCTCTCTCTCTCTCTCTCTCTCAAATGAAGATACACTATTTTCACAGAACACATTGTCTCAATGATAGCAACCTTGGAAAAAAGAAACGCCTTGAGTAACATATACGAGCCTCATAGACTGTCATCATCAAGGGAGCAGACATATTATGTTAGTCTACTGCTTAGTTATCATATATTGCATTATATTCATTCACATTGACAAAAAAAACAGTTAATCATCAAAGACGAGGAGCTCATATGCAAGCCATTTTGTCTGGAAATCCATGTGGTTCATTGTTAGATATGAGTTATATTTTTCAATTCTAAATCTATATTTCTGTGTGTTGTATTTTTTTCCTCAATATTTTCGTGTTCCTTTCAGATTTCTTCATCATCATCATCATCATCATCATCATCATCATCATCATCTTCTTCTTCTTTCTTCTTTCTTTTTTTCTTCTTTCCTTCCTTCCTTCCTTCCTTCCTTCCTTCCTTCTTCCTTTCTTCTTCTCTTCTTCTTCTTCTTTCTTCTTCTTCTTCTTCTTCTTCTTCTTCTTCTTCTCCTCCTCCTGCTCATTATCAATATGATGACCATCATCATCATCATCATCATCATCAACATCATCACCATCATCAAGGTACTATAAGCAAAAACATGCTTGAAAAGAAACACCAACAAAAAACAACACAAAAGAAAGAAATGAAAAAAAAATAATATTTACCTGCAACTGAATCAAGCTTGATTGGAAAAACAAATGTCGTCCCTTCGTCATCATGCCTATAGCCACCCGCCTCAAAAAGCTCATTTATCCACACAACCACCTCACACACAGACTGGTGTAGCCAGCCAGACTCTACTACGTCTAGAATAGGCCTCCATATAAAGTGGCCTGCTACAGAATATACTCCCATCTAAAAACTGGCCCAGACCAGAGTTTTTTTTTTTTGTTTGTTTGTTTTTTTTTTTGAGTGGCATCAGTTATCATACCAATGGAGCGCCAAAGGCGGTGATTTTTTTTTTTTAATAAAAGAAAAAAACCAGAAAAGCGCGGAAAAAAAACAGTGTTCACTACAAACTCTTTTTCTTTATTTTCTTTCTTTTTTTTTAAGGTAAACCAGTCTCTTACACACCATGCATAGTCTGTATGTTCTTTAATGAATGGACATGTTCTTCCTAATTTGAGTGTTTTGGCGTTTGATATAAAGTGTCTGGGTTTGTTAATGTGTTAATGTGTGGTGTACTAGCAGTTGTGCTCTGACAATGCGCTGCTTGTACAAAGGCCGAGACCAGAGTGCACTCCAGATATAAAGCAGCCTTTGCCACTTCCTATCCACAGTATAGATTGGCACAGGCCAGTTATATCCTATGGGCCACTGTACCCCCTTCTCCCCGTCCTCCCACGACCTTTCTTTTTTTCTTGTAACACATTGATATTTGAAGGGTATGAGTACTGCTGAGAAATACAATGAGTACTGCTGAGAAATACAATTTTAGAAAATATGCTGCGCTAACTGCAAGGTAAAGTTTTACATAACAATTGCCTACCAACGACAATTTATTCCAAATGTGAACAGTTCAAAGCAATCAGAGTTCTTGTTGCATGGACGAAATTCTCGTTTTATTTCAGTTGCGAAATTGCTTGAAGTCACCCTGTCAGATTTTAGCACTCAGTGATCATCTTAACAGATAGCACTATGTACTAGTTAAACGTTACACTGTTAGATGATTTTCATTAACCATCTTAACAATTTTTTTTAATCAAATAATGACAAACAATTGAAGAGTTACAATAGAATACTCAGTCATCATTTTGACAGATGTTACCATGTATTGGTAGGTATAAAGTTAAGCTGCTAAAACATGTGGCATAAGCAATGACTAGTCTAAAGGCCTGAGTGCTCCATATAGCGATTTTCACTATTTTTTTAAAGCTTCCTAACCCAACTGCGCTCGTTTCACTCAAATTCATATGAAGACCCGAGATGCTGTCAAACATAAAAAGAATGTCAATACAAGTTTTAAACGATTTTCTATCCCCTGCAAGTAGGAACTCTGTGTCATCGGCATACTGAGACAACTTACATTCAGTTTCATTTATTCTAATTCCCGAATATCTTGGTTTTCCCTAATCATGTTGGCTAATATTTCAACACAAATCATAAATAAATAAGGAGAAATTGGGTCTCCTTGTCAACAGCCTGTTTTAATATTGACCCAATCTGAAACCTGTCCGTGAACAATAACGCAAGACTTAATATTTTTATAGAAAGTGTTTATCCATCTACAAATGTCTCTTTTGGAAGCCGAACGCTTTAAGGACTTTAGACATGAATTCCAAAGAAATCGAATCAAAGGCTTTTTCGAAGTCTATATTCAAGAACAGCCCGGGCAGATTATTCTCGTCTAAATACGAAATGGTGTCAAATATCAGTCTTATATTCTCTGTATCTATTTCTGATAAATCCAGGTTGATCTTCGTTTATGATTTTCGGCAACACAGTTTTATTCTATTTGCAATGCAAGAAGGTCCTATCTGTAGACTGCATTTAACAGAGAAATAGGTCTCCAGTTTTTAATGTACTGCCTAGGTTATTTACCCTTTGGAACACATGCAATGGTTCCCTCTCTTTGTGCACATGACAGTTTTCCTTTTGTAAAACTTGCGTTTAATGCTCTGACGACAAAAACACACCTAACACTTCTTTTGTTTCCCCTTCTTCACAATTAGTTCTTTTTTCTTCTTTCTTCTTCTTCTTCTTCTTCTTCTTCTTCTTCTTCTTCTTCTTCTTCTTCTTCTTCTTCTTCCCCTTGTCATCATCATCATCATTGTCATCAATATGATCATATGCTAAACAACATAACATATGCTTGGAAAATACAAAAATGACAACATGAAGAAACGAATCAAAATCAATTAAACTTATCATCTTCACCTGTTATTGACGCAAGTTTCATTGCTTACAAAAAATAAATTGTTGATAATCATCCATAGCTTGCTTAGTGAGATCTATGATTGCAGTGAAGAGGGCTGGGTTTTGCCCAGGCGTTTCTCATGTAATCTTGCATGGCAAAAAAAAATCATGGGCATTTTACATAGGCCAGGACGAACACCACACTGTGTGCCTCAGGTAAGATCTCCTCTGAGATGTTGTTGATGAGACAAATGTTGAAGACACGTGCCATCTTTGTCCAACCCAAACCAGTTGAACTGCCTTAGTTTCGACACATAAACACATTTCCTTCATCCCCGAAGTCTTTGGGTCTCTCTTCTTCTTCCCATGTCCTGAGGATCAAGAGGGCTTTGAGTACCACCAGCTGAAACTGCCTTGGAAATTTCTGTAGGAGTGCCATACATCCTGGCTGAGCTTCCAGAATTGTTTGACTAAAGGCTTTTCCAAACCAAGACAAGGATGAAGGATGTAGGTGTTTGCACCCTGGGTCTCCGAGGAACATGGACAATGGAACTCATTGATAAACGAGAGGCTGAACCACTTCCTCCATTACTAATGGATGGCATTCATCTGCTTTATCAGCTGTGTACTGTTTGATAATTCGGTAGGTTTGGTGTAGGTCTGGGATTGTCCATAGATTGCCACTCTTGAAAAAGCATCGTTTTCCAAGACATATTTTTGATAAACTCTTCATTCTCTTGGGTCCAAGCACAGACAATGGCGATTCTTTCTTAAAAGAAATGAAATGGGCAAGGCCGATATGTGTTATCGTTTGTTCATATTTTTAAGCTAGTATCTGCAATATCAAGACGTACAGGAAGCTGCATTAGCAATGAAGTATGGCTATCAACGTGGTTTCTTATTGAAAGAAAATACGACAAGGATGTCAACTAAGCTCCTACCCCTTCCATTTAGTAGTTGAGCTTCTAGCCACCTAAATAAAAAAAGCAAACATCACAGACATAGACATATAGAACGACACATTCGAAAGTAGATTTTCACATCCAACTGAAAAAAGTCTTTGCTGATGATACTGCTGCAACATTGTAGACCAAAGATGTGTAAGACTTGTGTCAGAATTGTTGCTTGTTTGAAACACAAATCAATATGAAGAAAACAGAGAATGTCTGAGTAGAAACAAGAGCGCGAGAAAAACGCGCACAATACATAATACACCAATGAAATGGACAAAGTCAAGCAAATAGATGTATACTTCTCATCCAAACATAAAGCATCCTTCAACAAAGAAGAATAAAAACAAACAAAACATAGAACATTACAAGAACAGCTAAACAATTGGAACCCACAAAAAAAAATGTTGTTTGGCAAAATCATGTTGGCAAAAACAATATCACTATCACAGTTGTCCCACATACATCAGGTTTTAGTATGCTAAGAATTAGCGTAAAACCACTTCAATCCAGTTTGTATTTATTCCTCTGGCAACGTGATTACAATAAGGCAAAAAGAGAGATGATGAGAAAAAGGAACCAACTGGAGGCAGAAAGAAAACGGGCATGGTGCGTATGAAGAGTGTGTTTCAGAAAGACCGATAGCATCAGCACTATCAACGCACATGTAAACCCAGTAACTGCAGACCGTGCAGGGAATATTCATATTTAGCGCAAGAATGAAGAGAAAGGAAGAACAGAGAGAGAGAGAGAGAGAGAGAGAGAGAGAGAGAGAGAGAGAGAGAGAGAGAGAGAGAGAGAGAGACAACGCAGACAGCCATTGATTACAAGTCAGTTCAGCATATAAAACAGGGTAACACGAAGTTTCAGCCACAGAATCACAGTATAATCTGTCCATAAAAAAACACGTGTAGGCATTGTGGTACTCACAAGAACACTGGGCACTCACTAGAACACCATTTATCTCGTCACTTTTTTAAGACTCCTGTTTTAAATTCTCACTGCAAGAACAGTTTCTCTGAGACTGGCTTTTCTTATTATTTGACGTCTACCAGTCTCTTCTCATTACCAACGGAATACTACATGCCCTTGATCAGCAAATGTTTGTAAATCATATTCAGTCTTGAACTGTTCTGTCTGAGGTTGGGTGTCTGTCTTTGTTCAGCGTCTCTCTCACATCCCATGAACACATGTAATCCTCAGAATGTCAGTTTGGATTTCACATCGTTGACCCTATGTTTGTAAAAGACATAAGGGATAGTCTGGCTTTCTGTGAAGTCTGTATAACTTGGAAAACTCGCCATTGTTCATGAAAACAATACGTGGGCACACGAGATATAATAACTGTGGCAATGGGAAAGATTCTATTTCACATGGCAGTAGAACCTCAGATGAGTGGTGGAAATAAAGAATGTCGGCAAATTTTAGTATTATGTACGCCCGTAATGTAATATGATTACACATAACGTAAACCTTTTACACAAAATAGGCTGCATGCATTATGACATTCTAATTTTACGTGTTAAGGATAAACAAAATCGAGATAAACAGTACGTTTTTTTTTGTTGTTGTTGTTGTTGTTTTCCTTTTTTTTTTTATTCAAATACGTCCACACAGTGCAACACACTAGAATATAAAATAAAAAAGAACAGATCCAAACAAACGATAGAAAAAGAGGAAATCAACATATTAAACACAGCTACAATACTATTCTACATTATAAGGCACGGTTACAGCCTCTCCACGTGGGAGAGAGAGAGAGAGAGAGAGAGAGAGAGAGAGAGAGAGAGAGAGAGAGAGAGATGGGGCACATGGGGTAAGTCTGGTGCATTATCAAACTTTACATATTTGTCTTGTTTTTTTTATGCACACACACACACACACACACACACACACACACACACACACACACACACACTTGTACACACACACACACACACACACACACACACACACACACACACACACACATATATATATATATTTTTTTTTTTTTTTTCACAAGTAGAATTTTCCGTTGCCCGCACCGCACCACAACCAAACAATGGAAACAGGCAGACTAAAAATATACAAGGTAAAAACAAGTTCCACATTTCTCCACACAAGCTGATCATGAAGACATGAACGTTTCTAGGGATACTGTATTTGGCTCATCTTTCAATGCAATAACTGTATCAGATCAAATCTTTATCAGCATTGCTGCTTTAGCCAAATGCAACGACATCAATATTCAACAGCCTTCGTATCTTGGTACTCTGGGGTTTCTTAGCTGAGTTCGTTTAGACATCAATGGCTTCTTGGTGGTGATAATAATAGCTCTGAATCTGGTTGTTGCCCAGATTGAGATCGACATACATGTTGATGTCCATGCTGGGACGTTCCCCTCCCTCTCCTCCTCCTGATGATGTCTCCTCTCCTCCATACACAACGTCAAAGACCCAGTCATAATAGCTGGACACACGGGTGTACACTCCAGGATAGCCTTCCCGCGCGCACCCAATCCCATAAGAGACGATGCCTGTTTGCTGTTGGTAACCTTGGCACTCACACACGAAAGGCCCTCCCGAGTCACCCTGCACGTGAACCACGGACTTTTGGTTTATTCATTTGCGTCGTCAGCGTCATCATTGACGTCATTGTTGTAGCTGTCACCGTCAGTAAGGGATCGTTTTGTCTAGATGGGGCGAGGTCGGTCAGTTTCTTTAAATAAAAAGTCAACGGTTTGGGGGAGGAAGGAGTTTAAGAGTGTATACAGAACCAGATCTTACCCTCCTTCAGGACATCAAGCAAGGCTCAACGAATAAATGTTCTGAGAGAGAGAGAGAGAGAGAGAGAGAGAGAGAGAGAGAGAGAGAGAGAGAGAGAGCGACAGTCAGACAGACAGACAGACATAGACATACAGAGGCAGACAGAGAGAGAGACAGAGACAGTCAAACAGAAGTGTGTGTGTGTGTGTGTGTGTGTGTGTGTGTGTGTGTGTGTGTCGTTCGTTCTTCTCTTTAACGTCTTTTCACAATGCTGTGATATTAGACGAAAAAAAAAAAAAAAAAAAAAAAAAAAAAAAAAAAAAAAAAAAATCAACAAAACTCCCGTCTTCCTATCTCTGAACCTCCCTACCATTTCCCTTCAAAAATGAAATCTTAATAACAATAACATACTCAAAACATTTGTAAACATTAAATCAGTGACAACAATAACATACTCAAAACATTTGTAAACATTAAATCAGTGAGCCAACTGGGCTCCGTTTTAAGCCTTTAACAACATCTAGCATAAGCAAATCGTTCAATAAAATATTCTTAAAAGATGAATCTGAAACCGTTGAATCACAAATCGAAGTGGGTAAAAATGATTTCAAATGCTGACAGTGTAGAATAACATGGACAGGTGTTATTTCCTCACCGCAGACGCACTTAACATGACTGTTGAATTTGCATCTGAGAGCATTCAGTCTGAATCTGTAGACCAGGGATGACAGTGTTCGGTTTTCACACATGAACTCACCATTGCAGGAATGTATATGTTTGACTTTGAAAATATATTCCTCTTTTCTGTGAAATTTACATAGGAACCTCCTAATAGTTCCTTCACATGATTCCAACAAATTTTCGTTATTAAGGAATAACTTTCAGATAAAGATAAAGGAATTTTAACATGTACAGAATTTTTAGTGTTCATTGCACCCTTTTTTAGCTGTTCTGTCCGCCCATTCATTACCAAAAATATTACAATGTGATGGGAACCCAAGAGAATGAGATACTAGTTCCGCGCAATGACAAATAATGGATTGTATGACTAATTTCTGCAATAATATCACCTCTTACTTTTAGATTATAAAGACTGTAGTGCGTCTAAAACAGATTTAGAATCAACCAAAAATAATACCTGATCCAAATGCCCAAATACAATGATAAGGAGTCTATTGACACTTATATTGATCATTTTGAAGCTGTGGCACAAGCTTATAAGTTAAGCAATGAAAGAAAGGCTCTATATCTAGTGAACAATCTCACAGGTAAAGCTAAGGAGGCCTTCGTAGATATTCCACCAGGAGCTACATATGACGAACTGAACGCTGCTTTGAGAACTAGACTCCACATGACCCCAGAGAGCTACAGGAGGCAATTTCGCTCCATGAAGAAGCTGCCTGATGAGACGGTCTACCAATTTGGCGAGCGACTTCGTCGATCCCTCGATTATTAGGTGGAAACGTCAGGGTTGGAGTTGAAACAATGTATTTTATTGGAGCAGCTCATGAATTCGGTTTCGCCTGACCTACGCTGCAAGTTGGGTGAGGCCCAACCACAGAGTTATGCAGAGGCATTGAGGATAGCTGAGGCCTATGCCGATGCACAACGATATTATTACCATTCCTCAGCAAGTACCAGGAAACCACATGGTGGGGATTCATCTGCCACCGGACAGTCTTCGTCTCCAGCAAATGTGGACCACCAGAACCCTAGGGGAAGAGGGACAAACCAGGCGCAGAGCTGACAGTGTTTTGTATGTGGTCGCATTGGGCATCTGGCACGTGACTGCCCAGACCGCAAAAGAAAAAAAAAACCTACAACACAAGTTAAAGTGGCATATGGGGAGGTGGAAATGACTACACCAGCCTGCCCTACCTTCCTGTCAGTAGTAGCAGGAAACGTTGTCGAGGCCATCAGGGACATGGGCGCCATGGCAGTATTTGTCGACGAGAGGTTAGTACCTAAGGATGCTCCTCGTGGAAATACCTGTGAAGTCACGGGGACCGAGTCGTCGTTCACTGCCACTTGATCAACGGTGCTTGTAGACCTCTCGACGCCCTACTTCAAGGGGGAAAATATGTTCAGTGGCTTTAAAGCAACCAGCATACTCCCTCCTCATAGGGAACACAGTCTACCTGAAGGATGGTAGGAGCTTCTCCATATCTACTGAGTTACCTCCAGAGGTGTTCGTTGCCGCCACCACTCGGGCACAGGCAGAGAGAGAGAAAAGAGGGTCCTAAAGCCCTTGTTAAAGCCCGTGCCTTCACACGACGACCAGGTCAGCCGAGAACCTTCAGCGATCAAGGGACTACAAAGTAAAGACCCCATGCTGAACAAGATAAGACAACTCGTGGGAAAGTCTACTCGAGGGCGACCTAATTGAAAGGTCAAGTTTGTCCAGCAAAAGGGACTTCTATACTGGCAGTTCTCTCTCAGCCACCACTACGGTCACCCAACTGGTCATACCAGAAGCGCTTTGACAGACAGTGTTGCGTCTGGGGCATGACCCACCCATGGCCAGGGCACCTGGGAACAAGACGCACTCTGGAGCGGATTCAGCAAGCCCTCTACTGGCCTGGGATGACCCATGATGTCAGGAAGATACTGTTGAACCTGTGACATATGCCAGAGAACCACGACAAAGGGATGGCATACCAAGGTGCCTCTAGGCACAGTTCCTTTGGTAGGAATTCCCTTCGAGAAGGTCGGTGTGGACCTTATCAGCCCCATTGTTCCAACGTCAGACCATGGACGCCGCTTCGTACTGGTTATGGTCGACTACGCCACTCGGTATCCTGAGGCCACGCCCCTCAAGGAAATAGATGCCGCAACCGTAGCTGAAGCACTATGGGAAATGTGGACAAGGACAGGTGTGCCAGGGAGTGTCCTATCAGATCAAGGAACTCAGTTTCTATCTGATGTGATGGATGAAGTGTACCGTTTGCTGCAAATCAACAGGGAGACAACTACTCTGAACCATGCACAGGCATACGGGCTAGTGTAGCACTTCAATGGGACCCTCAAGCAGATGATTAAGAAACTGGCTCAAGAACAACCCGTGATTAGGACAGATTCCTGCCCGTGTGTTTTATTTGCTTACAGAGAAGTGCCCCAAGAGAGTATGGGATTCTCTCCCTTCGATCTACTCTACGGGAGAACTGTGAAAGGCCCCATGGTAGTGCTACGTCAGCAGTGGACCCAGGAGCAGGCCAATCAAGAGCTGTGGACTCAAGCTGAGTATATGCTGGATCTGAAGGAGAGGATTGCAGCTACATGCAAACTAGCACACCAAAATCTGGTCCATGCTCAGAAACGATATAAACAGTACTATGACCAGAAGGCCAGGCAAAGATGGTTTGAACCAGACGGTGAAGTGCTACTTCTTTTACCCTGCACCACAATAAACTGCAGTTGTCCTGGCAGGGACCTTTCAGAATCTTGAGGAGAGTTGGGGACTGGGACTATGTTGTCCTCGTCAAAGGGAAAGAGAAACTCATACATGCCAACCTCCTCATGAGGTATGAAAGAAGGGAGTCATGCAATGCTGGATTTACGCCTGTGGTAATAGAAGAAAGTAGTGAAACTCTGCCCTTGAGCTTCGACATCCCATGTGTGGTGACTCAGCCCAGTGAAACATGGAAAGACGTCCAGGTCGCGCAAGACCTACTTGAGGAGCATCAACCTGCAGGAAGAATGTTGTGCCAAGAGTATGCCGATATTTTGACTGACGTACCACTACGTTGCAACCTGGGAAATTGTGCTCTGGTTCTCACTCAACAGGGAACCATTCGAGTAAAAAACAGTACCCACTACCCTGTCGCAGTCCACTGCCATCAAGGCTGAAATTCAGGACATGTTGCAAATGGACGTCATCGAACGTTGTAGTTCCCCTCACTCCTCGCCTATCCTCCTACTGGTCAAGAAACCTGATGGCTGGATGAGGTTTTGCATGGACTTCCGAAGGTTGAATCGAATCCTCAAGTTCGATGCAGAGCCAATGCCAGACATGGGAAAGATCTTCGCTCAGTTGGCCAAGGCCCAGTACTTCAGCAAACTTGACTTGGCGAAAGGCTACTGGCAGATACCAATGGATCCAGCTGACAAGGAGAAAACCGCATTTACTACGCCCAGAGGGTCAATTTCAGTTCAAGGTTATGCCATTTGGACTTGACTGCAGGTGCAGTGTTTAGCCGTATCATGTGGCTCATGTTACAGCCACTGGAAATGAAGCTCATAACTTCATCGATGATCTTCTTTTGGCAACTATGACATGGGAGGAACATCTGCGCTTGCTAAGGAAACTCTTCCATCGTCTTCGAGAAGTGCAACTCGCCACACGCCCTACCAAGTGCAGGATAGGGGAGTTAGAGGTACCGTTCTTGGGTCATGTTGTGGGCAAGGGGTACCTTCTGCCAGAGCCCGACATGGTACGAAGAATCGAGGACGCTCAGCCACCCAAGACTAAGAAGGAGCTCCATTCATTCCTGGGCCTGGTCAGATATTACAGAGAAATTGTGCCCCACTTTGCAGAGACAGCAAAGCCCCTTACCGACAAAACTCTGCTCGAAAACCCGAGAATCTGGATTGGAAGGAGGAACACGTGAAGGCTTTCAGGGAGCTGCAGGACGCTATATCCAGACCGCCAGTGCTCCAGCTTGCAGACCCTGACGCCACTTTCGTGCTCCGCACAGATGTTAGTTTGTACACAAGTGGTCAGGTGATATTCAAACAATGACAACACACACAATTGTGCAAAAGTGACGTCATCACTTTCTGGGAATTTAATTTTCCCCGGTTAACTAGTACGCAAGTTTGATACATGCCTCTTCTTGGACTACAACAACAAAAATGTTTAATCAGAAATGTGTAAGCCTTGTTTTTTTTTCAGCCCTTCACTAAGTGTCTTGCACGGAACGGAAAAATAAAGCTGTGATAAAGCAACGAGCTAGCAAACCCATCGTGCCGTTACTTTTTTTTTTTTTTTTTTTTGCCATAGTTGTAATGTGTATGAGACATAAATATTGATGCCTGTCACCAGGAATACTACAATGTAACTACAGATTCTTGTCCATCTAGTATTCAAGCTACAGTTCATTTCTGTCTAGATGATTACTTGTAGTGCCCTTTCCATTCAATAATTTTTTTTTCTTTGCCTTTGTTTGTACAATCTCCTATATTGTCATTTTCGATTGTGCACGGAAAATGTAAAAAAAAAAAGTTCAATAAGAGAGAGAGAGAGAGAGAGAGAGAGAGAGAGAGAGAGAGAGAGTGAGAAGAGAGAGAGAGAGAGAGAGAGAGAGAGAGAGAGAGAGAGAGAGAGTATATGCTTACAGCCCACCTGAACACAAAGAGGTATGTCGGGGCAAACTCCTGTTGAAAACAAAACAAAACAAAGCAAAACAAAGAACGAATGAGTGAACATGGGAAGCAAAACAAACACATGAAGAAAGAAAACACAATCAGCTGCTTCACTTTTCATTGAATTATATTATCAATCTCTTATGACGAGAACAGGAATGAAATAAAGGATACCAAATTCAGATTGTATTTCAATGCCATGTCTTTACGATCAACATCCATTTCAAACCACCTGCCAGAGCCAGTCTTTGTCAGCGAACCCTGCTTCAGTGCAATGCCAGGACCATCAAAAATCCAAAACAGCTTCAAGAGCTTGGTACGCTGCGGTCTCTCAGCCAGGGTCGTTTAGACGTCAACGTTGTCTTGGTGGTGATAGTTATAGGTCCTAGTCTCGGTTGTCGTGGACTCCATTCGCAACTTCAACAAACCAGTCCAAATAGCTAGACACACGGGCGTACACTCTCCGGGGTTGGCTTGCTGCCCGCACCCAGCCCCGTAAGAGACGATGCCTGTGAGCTGGTTCATACCTCCCCACTGGCACATCAGAGGTCCGCCTGAGTCACCCTGCACGTGAAACACGGAGTGTGTTTGTTTGTTTGTTTGTTTGTTTAACTTTCTTCGTCACTCACGTTATTACTGTCGCTATTGCCTACACCGGGGGTGGTAGTAGCAGCAGCAGTAGTAAAAGCAGTATTAGTGGTTGTAGTAATAGTAGTAACAGCAGCAGAAGCAGCGGTGATAGCAGTGATAGTAGTAGTAGTAGTAGTAGTAGTAGTAGTAGTAGTAGTAGTAGCAGCAGCAGCAGCAGCAGCAGCAGTAGTAATAACAGTATTAGTACTTGTAACAGCAACAGCAGCGGCAGTAGTAGTAGTAGTAGTAGTAGTAGTAGTAGTAGTAGTAGTAGTAGTAGTAGTAGTAGTAGCAGCAGCAGCAGTGGCAGTACCAGTGATAGTAGTAATAGTAGGAGTTGTAGTAACAGCAGGCGGAGAAGCTGCATCTGCAGTAGTAGAAGTAATGGTAGTAGTAAGAGGAGGAGGAGAAGAGGAAGGAGCAGGAGGAGGAGGACGAGGAAGAGGAGCAGTAGCCAGTAGTAGTAGTAGTAGTAGTAGTAGTAGTAGTAGTGAATATACAAGAGTAGGAGGAGGAGGACGAGGAGGAGGAGGAGGAAGAGGAGTAATGGTCTACTGAAGCAGGCTTCATCACATGTAGCATTCTATTCGGTTGTATCTGTAGACCTGATCAT
>JADBJO010019973.1:27500-30000 GCA_016801955.1 Conus betulinus | reverse complement strand
CAACGGGCATAACAGAACCATCATAGCCAAACGACCTTCTTTTGTTTAAAAAAATTTTTTTTTTAAACCCAATAGTCTTGCATTTATCAAAATTGACTTTTAAATGTAATCTATGGACTGAGTGCCTTTAAGTTATTTAGTTGTCTCTGCCAACCAACTACAGTCTCCGCGAGCAACGCTACCACTTAAACTGCGAGCTCATTAATAAATAATGAAAATAGAACCGGGGCTGCACACATGTTGTTTTTCTCCTCTTGTGCACATAATACAGTCAGTTGCTTCATTACCGCTTCCTACCCTTGTTTTAATTGCTTGATACATGCTGTGAATATGCTTTCCTCTTATACTTTTTTTTTTTTAAATCAACAAACGCCACAATAAGTTTCGATTGATCGAGTCAAACGCCTTTTCAAAATCAATAAATGCTATGTATAACTTGTTGATCGAGTCAAACGCTTTTGCAAAATCAATCATTGTTACGTGTATTACTTGCGATTAAAAGAAAACTGATCTGAATCCAGGCGAAAAGGGTAAAACATTTGGTCTTCAGTCGGGTATCCGCGTTTAAATCCAGCCTGATGTTCACCGGTTAGGGTATTGTCTTCTACATATCCCGAAGTCTTGAATTGATAATGGTACTAAATACTTTGCTAGTAGTATCAGACAACGAGATACCTCGATAGTAGTTCACATCGTTGAAATCACCTTTTTTTTTATACACAATGGAAGAGTTATATACTCGCACCAAGACTCGGGAAAAATACCCTTATCGAGCAATGCAGTGAAGAACATGACAACAAAAAAAAAAGACTGATCAGTTCGCATGGAGCTTTCAAACACTCCCCAGTAATTCCGTCAGGACCTGCAACTTTACCAGACTTTTAATCTAAGCGCTAGCAAAACTTCATCTCTTGAAATAGGACGGTCCATGGACTCGTTTTAAGCATTTGGCAAAGCATAATCATAATTATTTGGCAAATCTTTGTTTAGTAGGGAACCATTCATCTAATGAAATATTATTCCTGGATTGTTTTCTTTTCGAAATTTGTTTCATGCGGTCCCCAAAATGCTTTTGATGACAAACGGGTGCTGTACGTTCTTCTAACATACTGCTATTGAATTCTCTCTCCTTTCTAACTAACAAATTTTGTATTCACTTCTAGCCCATACAAACAAAATTTTATCATTCTTATCCAGAGTTCTACGAAATATTCTAAACAATTTACGCACTTTTCTTTTGTCAAGATTACATTCTGCATCGAGCCATCCCTTTTTTATGTTTAGTCCAGTCCACCTTCGTGGTTCTTTTTCATGCATGTAGCACATGTTCTTATACAATCATTAAACACACTCAAAGATTCATCAATACATGCATCAATTAACTCTAAGGCATTCTTCAGTCTACTGAAATTTTCAGTTTCACAAAGTTTTTCCGTAAAAAAAAACCTGACTGTACTGTTCATTCCACATAATTTTTTTCAATGATTTGAATCCCTTATTACCATTTCTACTAAACATATTCTGAACCGAAAGAACAAGATCAAGGGGATAGTGGTCGGATTCAATACGGTCAGCAACACGCATTTCACATGAATCACATATGATATCATAAAACGCATTGGACCAAATAAAATAATCGTTCACGCTACATCCATTTTCAACGATATATGTGTAGCGACCTTCCTGGTCGCCATTACATAATCCATTAGGAACTACTAGATCAAGGGCGGTGCGAGAGAGAGAGAGAGAGAGAGAGAGAGAGAGAGAGAGAGAGAGAGAGAGAGAGAGACAACCAAAGAAAAAATGGACTGGACTGGAACTAAATGGAGAGACCATGGGTAGAGAAGAACAGAACGGACTAAAAAACAAAACAAAAACAAAAAAAAAAAAAAACAAGCATCGAATAGAATGTAAACTACAGTCACCTGAAACAGGGTAAAACATAACAAAAATATGGAAGCGTAAAGAATTGACCCAGTACAAAATTAGTAGTAGTAGGGAAAAAAAAAAACAAACAAAACTTTGGCTGGATGCCATTGATTTGACCAGAAATGAACGGAGTTGAACTGAACAGATCTAGACTAGAACGAACCGGATTGGAACATTGCCGGCCATGACACCCAAAGGCATTTATCACTTGACAGGTAAGTAGGCTTATGCTCCTTTTGGTGAGATTATCTATCTCGGTCATTGACTGATACGGTGACGCGTGAACAAAATCACTGAGTCAGCGCCACCCTATCTGCACCCAGCTAGTACTTAAGAAGAATAACTGTAAAGCGACATGCCTACCATACCAATGGTTATGAGAAATAAAGCGGATGTTTGCGTCACGTGGGTATGTTATCAGTTGACGAAAAGGAGGGGGGGGGGGGGGGGGGGGAGGGGGGGGGGAGGGGAGAAACACAAAGAATTAACCAATAACCAGCCGCCATGCTTGATTCTGCGCAGAACAGCAAGAAGAGTTCTCTATTGTCGGCTAATCTTTTCAAATTCTTTA
>JADBJO010019973.1:20000-25000 GCA_016801955.1 Conus betulinus | reverse complement strand
TTGTCTGTTGACTTGAAGGGCACATGCAGCTGTATTGCAACCGAAGAACTTTGCAGGATGCCAACAAACCACGTATTCAAGCACGTGTTTTACATCGTCTTGTTGGCCGCACTGCAATTCAGTTGTTATTATGGTCTGTCTGTCTGTCTGTCTGCGTGCCTGCCCGTCTGTCTGTCTGTCTATCTGTCAATTCAATTCAATCAACTTTATTGTCCATCGGAATTTTTTCTTCTGCTCCTCATCATTTCACAAGTACATAGGGCATTACAAAAAAGACATTATAAATCTTCCTATCTATATAATCTATATAAATCTACAGGTCAATAATAGTCAGCGATGGCGGCTGACCTGCAAACTTGAAGATTTGAAGATCTATCTATCCATCTATCTGTTTGTCTGTGTCTATCTGTCTGTCTGTCTATCTATCTATCTATCTGTCTATCTATCTATCTATCTATCTATCTATCTATCTATATGTGTCTTTCCATCTGTCAGTGTATGTATATATTTATTTGCATATCTATCTCGCTGTCTATTTAGTAGCTATCTAGTGTCTATCAATATGTGAGTGTGTGTGTGTGTGTGTGTGTGTGTGTGTGTGTGTGTGTGAGAGAGAGAGAGAGAGAGAGAGAGAGAGAGAGAGAGAGAGAGAGTTTATTCCGAAGGGTGACAGTAAGCAAGAAAGTGCTTCTTTTCTCTCTAGCCCTTGTCCCCTTAAGGACTGAAAACTAATAGATCCGTACTATACTAACACTAGTACACCACATGTATAATTGTGCATTATATAGATTGATAAGGCGATCTATAACAAGGATACTAATGAGTCAGTATCATAAGAGATCACACACACACACACACACACACACACACACACACACCACACACACACACAGAGAGAGAGAGAGAGAGAGAGAGAGAGAGAGAGAGAGAGGGGAGAGAGAGAGAGAGAGAGAGAGAGACAGAGACAGAGACAGAGACAGACAGACAGACAGACAGACAGAGACAGAGACAGAGCAACTAACTGACTAACTAACTAATAACTAACCAAAAAATCTGGCCAACCAAAACTAACAAAATTAACTCTCTAGTTTACTACATAGTGCGAGAGGCCTCTACGTCAGTGATATTCTACAGACTGAGACTGATAAGTCACCGCTTTAGAATCATCAACGTAGTCGGCAAGATTTGACAACAGAGATCCCTGAGCCAGCCACAACAAAGTTCAAGTAGGCTACGCATGTACGTATTCATGAAAATGTAGCCAGGTGCTGCAGTTTGCTCACAAATCTAGGTCTAGGTCCCCTTTTAGCAGACGAAATACTTTGTTCAAGAGTTATCTTTCCCTTACCTCCCCTGATTGATTTTAATCTTTAACGTGAGAATGCCTCAAAACTGACCTATAAAATCGTACTTGGTACAAAATCAAAGGGAAAAAAAATCAATATATTTAATTGGCTAAACATCGTCAGATCGTAAAGCTCATTTTTTTCGTTTTTTTTTTTTTTTTTTTTTTTTTTTTTTTTTTGTTTTGTTTGTTCGTTAACGATAAAATTTCGAGCGCCATTTTCGAATCTCTTCATGTCAGATCTGTAATAATTCTTGATTTCGTACAAAATGTGGGGGAATATTCGTTGAAAAGGTATATTAAAGATAAAAAATGTGTAAGCTTTTTGGTCGGATTAGACTCTGTCCTGTGTGTAGGTAACTTTCCGTACAAGTTTGCTTTTAGCCTATACGAAATAATGGACGATGCAGCCCCATTTCGAAAGTCGCCTTCTTCGTGAAGCCCTTCCAATCTCGGTCACTGCCGGAGATTTAGGCCACATGAGGCTTTCCATTCTTAAAACATTCGGATTTTTTCGATTTGAACTCCCGTCTTCCTTCTTTCTTTAAACATCCGCCATCATCATTTTGATGGTTCTGATGTGTATAAAACTGGGGGGTTTCCACAAGGCTGTTGTTGGCAAGTAGACATATAGGACTGGCACTAGGTGGACTTGTGGGGGGTGGGGATGGTGGGAGAGGGGGAGTGAGAGAGAGAGAGAGAGAGAGTGTGTGTGTGTGTGTGTGAGAGAGAGAGAGAGAGAGAGAGAGAGAGAGAGAGAGAGAGAGAGAGAGTGCAGTTTTCATGTTGTAGCAGTTATCTTTTCGGAATGAATACAATGAATCAAAACGAGCTCTGTCATCCAAGAGCCAAGAATGGAGATCACTATTGCAGTTTTGCAATCTTTTGGGACTGCCTTTTTTGTTTGTGTGAATGTGAATTGGACCATAATTCCCGAGGAAGATGGCCGGATGGCTGTCGAAAGCTACGAGTGAGTAGTGCATTTTCTTTTGTTGGGAGACTAGGTCTAACTCTAGGAAGCAGTTTGTTTTCCTCTTTCTCCGTGATACTTGTCCACCTGAACATCATGGACTGTGTTTGTCTTCTCTTCGGTGAGCACTGTATATGAAACCAGCCTGACTGCCTTAACTATAATCGCTGTCTTGCGGACACACCACTTCAAATATGTTCATGGAAGTACATTGTAAATCATATACTTGCCTCATTTGAAGATGAGACGGAGAGAAATCAGTTTGAAATATTAGAGGTATAATTTACCCACGATTGAAAAGAATGAATAAGAAGGAATTTGCAGAGAAATTTGAAAAATGAAAATTTGGTTCAAAACTTCGATAAGGAGACTTATCAAGTCTCTGGGAAGGACTGGAATTTTGAAGTCACTTATATTTTGAAAATTGTTTATCTTCAGCTAATAGAACCGAACTCACCACACAATCAAAAACATACCCAGTTCAGACATATTGCTACCGGTTCACTTTGAGCTTTGAAACTGGAGAGAATGAACAGAACAACAGTAATGGAAGTATGTAGGTGGTCTCTTGTCAAATCGGACTTTAAAACGTGCATTTCATCTTTTGAAATGAATGGCTAAGGCACGACACCATAGTGACCACAAACGGAAAGAGCATGATTTCCACATTTATTTCTTTTATCCAGCAACTAATACAAATAGATCCTAGTTTTACCCTTTAAAAAACGAGTATCCATTTGACAAGTCATCTTCAGTGCACATAAAACAGCTTGCTGTGAAATCGAAGTAAAAAAAAAGTCGACAAATATGTTTTCAGAACGAATGTAATATAACGAAATATTCAAGATAGAGGGTAGGTTAATCACGCACAAGCTATGGCCACAAATGATATTCATAGGCTCCCAGATTTATTCATATTAAATAACACTATGTTAACAAACACAAAATTTAAGGAAAGAAAAAAACCGTAACTCACATTGAAATATCAACAAATAACTCACATCGAAATATCAACAAATATAAGACGAATGCCACCGTTTCAGTACAAATCTACACTGTATTAAATTAGTCTCACAAAGATAATTATATGACTCTTTTTTTGTATTTTCAACTGGGTGCCACCGTTTCAATACAAATCTCTACTGTATTAACTTAGTCTCACAAAGACATATGACTCTTCGATGTGTTTTCAACTGGGTGCCACCGTTTCAATACAAATACATTGACGCGGTAATGTATGTGTGTGTGTGTGTGTGTGTGTGTGTATGTGTGACACTTGTGTATGTAGGGAATGGATGGAAATGAAGAAATGGGGAAGGTGGGGGGGGGGGGGGGGGGGGGGGGGGCGCTGACTGACACCACTGAAACATGTTCACGTATCCCGTCCCAAACCGGCAACGAACAGCATACGGAATGGGCTATGGCTATCAGTCCAATAACGCAATTAATCGCTTCTTTTTGTGACCACGGTCGCATGTGTCTACCAAAAACAATCAGCCACAGCACAACCCCACCCGCCCCTCCCCCCTCCCCCATTCCCAAATGGTTTGTGGAATGGTGGTCAATTTTGTTAATCGGTTCTTCCCGAAGATGGAGAATGGCTGCCTTAATGGCAGGATAAAAAATGGTCATATTCACACAAAACTCCACTCCCTTCGTTGAGCAGATGGGATTAATACCTGCCTGTCTAGGAGTATCAGCCTGCGTACGCAGAAGAAGAAGTATATCGGTTCGTACCACTGAAGCCCTTTATTCATGCGACCGAAAACCTCTGACGGAAAGCATAATCGAAGGACTACACGGCTGAATCACAGTAATCATACAATACCTAACCCATCGATGGAAAAAAAAACTAACATGGATTTTTGTTAACCTCATATTAGTTTGCACTGTTCAGTGCTGCTGTTTCTTCTTCTTCTTTTCTTCTTCTTCTTCTTCAGCGTTCCAGTATCCGGCAGCGTGTGAACTCGTTTTACCCCTGTTGGGATACTCACACTATATCGAGAGTACATAGTCAGTTCACTCCGACTTCGTTGAGTGCAGAAATTTGTGGGGAGAGGTTGTGGAAAAAAAGAGAGATAAAAGATAATGGTAGACAGAAAGGACAGTAGACGACAGTACAGCAGAAGAAGGAGACGGCGTTATTGAGAGCGAAAGGAAAAAGGGGACGTTACTAGCACATAATGTCCAGAAGGAGGGGGGAACTATTTGTACAAAAAACCTCCCGGTTTCCCCACGGGGCAGTTCAGGGTTCTGAATCTGAATAACCCCAAATATTCCCCATCTGGACTGTATAACCCAGGATGCTAGAAAGGAGTAAGCGGGGATGGGGTGGGGGATTGCTGGGTGGGGTGAGGTGGTCAGCAAGTGCGCCTGGAGAGAGAGAGAGAGAGAGAGAGAGAGAGAGAGAGAGAGAGAGAGAGAGAGAGACAAGACAAGAACAAGACAAGACAAGACAAAATTCTTTATTTACGAGGATAATAGATAAGCACTAACGTGCTTTTTTACATCCAGTCCTCGCCCTGAGTAGGGACTACAACATGCAGTGAAATCAATGTAAAAAAAAAAAAATAAAAAAAATAAAGCAAGCAAAGCGGTCATGTAATCATAAAAGAAACATCAAATGATAATAGAAGAAATGAAAATGAAACAAAACATATGAATAATAATTAACAAACACAAAAT
>JADBJO010019973.1:0-15000 GCA_016801955.1 Conus betulinus | reverse complement strand
TGACTGACTGACTGACTAACTAACTAACTAACTGACTGACTGACTGACTAACTAACTGACTGACTGACTGACTGACTAACTGACTAACTGACTGACTAACTAACCAAACCAACCAACCCAACCCAGCAGCGTCATTTTGCATTCCACGTTCACTTCGCGCACGATCTGAGGAGCTGAGAGAGTGCTCGTTCCTTCGCATGGTCTTGACTGTAGTTTGTCTTGACTGAAGAAGACCAAAGAGGTGGAGTTATACTTGTCATTTGTTTATTTCTTTCTTCTGCAGAATAGCAATTTTTTTTTATGTGTGTCAATTTCCACCAGCATTCACCTGACTTTGAAAGTTGAAGTCACCTCACTTTGAAATTAACGGATAAAAAAAGTGAGCAGACGTATGATCTTCTTCTGACATACTTTCGCGCGTATTTTATTTCAAAAGAAAATATCAATCTTTCTTTTCCTGTTTTGTTCACACTAATGTGACGCCTAGGTATCAACTTTTTTTTTTCTTTTACCACCGTGTGTGACAACTTAGATTGGACGCATACTTATAATTCCTGTTAGGCAATCTGGATTTTGAGTACAGGTGTGAATGAGTATGAAAGTAAAGATGTAACTTGTTGATAGAGATGTGTTTGGCTTTATTTATGTGTTACCCATATTTCATTCCCTTTTACCTTTAGAAGTACTCTATCAAATATATGTGCGTATGTTGTTCATTAAAACAGGTCCATTGTGCATTTTTAGATATGGTATTACATAAACTGACTGGCCTATCTGTGTTTCATAAATTCAGGATTAGATATATCAAGGCACAAGATGATAAGCTAACTGTGCTGTACACAGCGGAAATCGTGTAATGTTTGTGCAAAGATTTTACTGTTTGTTTTCACTCCGTTCAAATATCTTGTACTTTTAGGGTGGTATCATTTATTTTCGGAGGAAGTATTTTTGTACCTATTGTGGGTGTGATCATCTCTATTCCCCACTTTTCTATTCTCTTTCCATTTCTCCGCCATCTCCTTTTTTTCTTTTTTCTTTTTTCTTTTGTGTGTGTTTGTTTGTTTGTTTTCTTAATTTGTAGTCGATGGCCAGTCGATAATAATCGTAAGCATGATAGCGAACACTACCCGATCCCCGTGCGCGGAGCTACTATCTAGGGGAAACAATTCAGTAACATCTTAAATGTAACACAAACTGCATCAGTTACTTCTCTTAGTTCAGTCTTGACACTGTCCGAACAAACACCAGTGAAAAGAGAAAAAAAAAAAAAGGACCGAAAAGACTCTCTCTCTCTGTGTGTGTGTGTGTGTGTGTGTGCAGCGGAAGGCATGGAACCGACTTTTATTCGCTGAGAGTTACAAACACACAAACATATCATCATAAACACAATGAGAATAAATTTAGGATGAAGTCGCTAGCTCCCTGGCCCAATAGGGCCTAGGTCCAGTAGAGTCCTATTTGTGACTCCATGGTACTGGGAACCTAACAAAACTCCCCCGGGGATGGCAACCTCACCATGGTCGGAGAGCCCCGCGCAGTCACGTGATCCACTGGGCGCGCGCGCGATCCAGTGACAGGTGCATCATTAACTGACTGGAAGGCTAGTTTCTGTTGACGCTTCAAGGCCTGCGATTCCATCACATCCCAGCCCCATACGACAGGTACGGCTCCATGTCTGATGCCGAACGCATGGATTGAACTTGCTTGCCTCCGGAAGCGACAGGGTTGGGTCTGGCACCCCAACGAACGCATGCTGAATTGACCGTTACGCTATGCTGTGTAAGGAGCAGTTTGCGCACATAGACCCACCCAGAGTGCCCTCTGACCAAAAACCCTCCATTGGGCGACATTGGAGCGACTTCCTGCCTTCGCAGGGACTGCTCCCACTGCCGTCTCTTCCTCCCTGTCACTTCGGGACGAGCGTCTCTGGGATCCCAGGACCCTCCACCCCCCCCCCCCTTCCCCCTTTCTCCCATCCGTACTACACTCGGACGCACAAGCATCTTTCTGAATAACTGGGGGACAGACTTCGGTCTTCCACTGTTCGTGGGATGTCGCTCATGCCGCGACGAACCCTGTCTGTCCCCCCTCAAATGGCTGTGTGTGTTGGGAGTGGCCCTACTGTGTCTCAAATCGCTGTCTTTGGAGGGCAGTAGCACTAAGTCGCGCCCAAAATAGTAACATGGACAGAGTGTTAGGTCCAGTGACCGCGATGCAAAACTGACGAAACGGTCACAGACCAAAACAACCACGGTCAGTGGCGGTCGTGGTCGCTTGAGGAACGGTTGTTCAAAACGTCTGTCTATCAAACCTGCCCCAAATCTCTACCCTCCGCTGCCTTCCCTACGCAGACAACCCTTCTTCAAGACGAACGTACAATGGGACTGCCTTGCCCAGTGTGCCTTTGTGGATGTCACGGCAGGCGATGTCCTCTTTGACCATTTTAACCACAAGGTTGTCAAGGAATTGCCAGAGGTGGACGATTCTGGTCTGTGGCATCAAGGCAAATGGCCCGAAGAAGGTCGCCTTGAAGGGTTCTTTTTCAGATCCCATCATGCAGATCTTCGCAGGAGATCTGAGGACGATTTTCTGCTGCGGAGGACAGTGTAGCCAGGTAGCCAGGTTACACTTCAACCCCTCGCTAATCTTCATGAACACTGACCTCCCTAGGGCTGGACAGACTTCTTCATGAGCAGCAGGCTGCAATGATGACGACCACCAACTAGTACCAGTCCCCCTTTGGGGACTGTGTTGGTCCTTTCAGTTCTCACAGGGCTGAGGCAAACAAGGGGGCTGCTTCCTACGTGTTGTGGGTCACTCCCGCTCACTGTTTTCCTGAAGAGGCTGGTGATTGCTACAACTTCTGAGGCTTCACCATGACTCGGGGACCCCAATCTCATCGTCTTTGTCAGGTCCTCTTCACCATTTTCGGCTTGACTGAAAAAAAAGTCTCATCAAAAATGGCTGTCGGATCGCCCCTTGGGTCCCCTGCAGGGGCAGTCCATCTTCTCCAGAGACCTTTCCTCTCCCCAACAGTGACGGTCCTGTTGGCAAGCGGAAGCCTTGTCTGCCCTCAGTGGTCGTGTCTGGGACTGAATCCGTGAATAGCGAGGTCCTAGAGATGGGGCATCTCTACCCATGAGCAGGGGATTATCCTCCACTGGTATGTTCCCTGCATCTGTCGGAGCCCGCAACTTACGAGCAAAAGGCAGTTCGTCGGCAGGAGGTTCCAGATCTTTTCCTCAAGGATTTGTCATGGAGCTATTTCATCCCACCCCGGGATCTTTTTCTCACTTGTTTACCACGAGTTGCTCTGGGGTGTTGAGGTCAATCCTCAACCTCCTTTTGCTTAACCCACATCCCAAGGTCAGTCAAGTCGTAGATTGACTCCTGATCAACTCCACCCAATTACGGTATTGGCCTTCTCTAGTTGAACCCGAAGGACGTCCACCCTCAGATCCTCTTTCGCTCATCTCAGTGCTGGTGGTTGAGATCCATCTGGAACAATCCACTTCTCCAAGCTTCTTGCCCATCCCTCTGGCCTCTCTCTTGCCCCCTTCCTCGTCATGGAGGATTTGAACCTCACCTTCCTGTCATAATGTTTCTCTCAGTCTTAGAGCTCTGTCCCTCTTCTTCTCTAGTTGTGATGAAGTCCCTCTTCTTCTCTAGATGTGATGAAGTCCGTTGATGTGATCGTTCAAGTTCCCGGTGCAACGATCTATTTTAAACTCCCCTCCACTTATAACTCCCCGGGAGTTAATATTATTAGCAGGTGTCAATTTTAATTCCCCTGGAGTAAAAACAAACCTCGCCAGAATGACTCTCTCCCTCTCTTTTAGATTAACTCCCCCACCCCAAAACATTCAGTTTTGTGTGTTAGTCACGATATGGGAAAAAAATATCTAATATACACCCCCTTAGTTGTGCTTTCGCAACTGAAATTAATTAAATATTCTTTAAAGAGGGCTGGGAAGGGGGGGGGGGGCGGCTTGGTCGTCAGAAAATTCCTGGTTTGATCGATAACTGAAACCCTTCTGTCCAGTTGGTTCTCCTCACGTTTGCTCATGGAGGATACTCATAAACCTCTTTTCAAAATGGATCTGTTGGCATTGTCTGTTTCTAGATCGTTCATTCACTGAATCAGCTTTATCTGGAAGACAGTTATTTGTGTTCGTATTCTGGGTGTCAAATAGAGACATACCACAGTCCATAATTTTGTGGTGTTCTCACCACCAAGGGTTCAAAACAGAATCCAACAGCACCCCCAAAGCAGCCAGGGAAGGGTAGTAATGAAACAAAACGAAAGTGTGGAGTGGGAAAAAAGTTGCTGAAAAACTAAAAAACAATATGCAAACAGTATATAATGTAGGGGACAATCTTTGAGCGTTTGCTTGAGTATCCATTCAAGGATGCAAGGTAGATCAAAAGATATGGAACAGTCTGAGTGGTCAGCATTGCTGTTCAATACCCAAGCATTGTTAGCGGCTAAGAATTGTGCAGAACAACCTTTACTTGGATCTCCTAAGAGATACAATCTCACTGATTGACCAAACAATATAATACTGAACAATATACATCTATATATATATATATATATAGAGAGAGAGAGAGAGAGAGAGAGAGAGAGAGAGAGAGAGAGAGAGAGAGAGAGAGAGAGAGAGATGATTTGTTTGTTTGTAACACTGAGATTTCATAACAGCATATGTTTGTTTCTTTTTTCTTTTGTCTAGCTTATTTTGTAGTGCGACGTTTCCTCCTGCGCCAGTCGGCCAGCCCTCAACATGCTCTGTGTGGTCAGCTGGACTGTAATGATTGATAACTGAAAACCTCCTGTCCAGCTGGTTCCCCTCAAGGTTGCGTTTTGCCCATATGCCATTTAACGATGTGTTGTGTGTGTGTGTGTGTGTGTGTGTGTGTGTGTGTGTGTGTGTGTGTGTTTTCACTAGAGAAGACAAACAAAATGAGCAGGTAACGCCTTAAATGAATTCATCTTTATAAGACCAAAGGATGTCGGTTTTTTTTTAATTAAAATGTACATTTAGGAATAATGTTATGCTTGTTGTTCAGGATCAGATTTGTTTTGCCCCAGTCTAGTGACATCTCTGAGAAGAGGCCCTACCTGTGTATTCGGCTGGGCTTTGAATTAACAGATTAGTAGGACCGAAGGGAAACTAAAAACAAACAAGCAAACAAAAGCAACTCCTGACCATCACAAAGTTTAAAAGGAATAACCAAAGGGAAACTTGTAGAATTAGCTCCAAAATGTATCATAACAAAGATATGGGAATAACATGAACTGAAGGATGGAGCGAAGGACTGGGGGTGGGGGAGGGGTGGTGGTGGGGGTGGGGTGGGGGGTCATAAGATATTCTTCAGAGTGACACCTTTCGCGCGTCCATTTATTAAGCTTTCTGTGTACCCTAGCTCAGAGCTGAAGGAATCTGAGCACTGATTTTCTTATTAACAGCAGTGACATTTTGTAAAAGAGGCAAAGGCAAGCTGGCAAAAATTCCTGTTCAACCCTTACATTCGTTAGCTTGAATTTTGTTATGGACGCGGATGATCTCTTGGGAATGGTGACCGTGTAAACGCGTTCAAGCCTACGGATTTGCTCTTGCTCTTCCATGATATCTTGTGTCTTTGTATTAGTCGGTGAAATTCCACTTTGAATCGCATAGGTAAGTTCGTTATGACTGAAGAAATTGCAACAGAGAGAACTTGGGATGGTGGTTCATGCCACTGGTCTCGAGGTCCGTTGGTCCCAAGGTCCGTTGGTCCCAAGGTCCACTGGTCCCCAGGTCAATAAATCTGTGTAATATACAGTAGCATGTGGCTATCTTCTAAACACAGTGGAGGGAAAGAGAGAGAGAGAGAGAGAGAGAGAGAGAGAGAGAGAGAGAGAGAGAGAGAGAGAGAGAGAGAGACCAGACAGACAGACAGACAGACAGACAGAGCAAGCATATCGACACTTTAGCTATCATAGGACAGTATACACTGTTCAAAAGAAGAAATGCGTAGTTGGTCCACTATTGATTGAGTGGCTTTCAAAACAAATTCCTTGAATAAATAACTTATTTGAATATGCACATGAAATGCTGATGGATTGCTTTATGTGTATGTTTATGGCAATTTTCGATAAACGATTGTAATCATTCACATTTTTTGAAAATTACGATAAGTTCCGTTGCCGCTACCTATACATTTCTTGTTGTGAACAGTATATGTGTTATCTTGGCTATCTTGGAACAATATGCCAAATATCCTCTTTGTCTCTATCTCTGTCTTGAGCCCGTTTGTTTTTTGATAGGGTTTCCTTTTGATGTAATTTTTTTTTGTTTGTTTTTGTTTGTTTTGTTTGTTTGTTTTGCAACAACTTAACAAATGAGATACGGAAATGTTCTGTAGACAACATAAAGAGGTTAGTGATCCTTTTGTTTTAGTCTGTTGATTTAGGCCCGTTTTAATGAAAAGGTTTGCGATTGGTCTGCTGAATGTTGCTTATACAGTAAAAAAAAAAAAAAAAATGTTGTAGGCTCGTAGTGAATCCTAGAGAGTGTGGACGGTGTTGAGGTCCAAGGACCTTGGGCGGAAACGTGGGATGAAACTTGGGCGGAAACATGGTACCTGCTGCATGCAGACACCCACTGGGGAATACTTGTCTTTGCGACAGGGGAAAACTTACAGCAACTACAAAGGCGCAACGCCCTGTACGTGGATGCAACATTCAGGAGCTGCCCAAGACCCTACAACAGGGTGTTTTAGTATTGTGGGTAAGTTTGGCGGTTTTGTCATACCCTTTGTCCAGTCCTCATGGAACACCTCACGACTCGTTATGTGTGAACTAAGTTAGATGTGAACTAAGAGAGAGAGTCAAAAAAAGACCAAACAGAGAGCCTCAGTTTTCAGATTTGGAAGATAGAAAGAGAACTTGTTTTTATTTCAAAGTCAAGGGGTATTCAAAAACTGACCCAAAAGACTTTAGTTCATTTTTAACCTTTTTTTTTTTTTAAACAAACGTGTGGAATAAATTGGAAGTGAACTAAGTATGGATAGTCAAAAAGTGACCACAAAGACTGAAATTCATTTTCAGTCCTTTTTGTTAACAGATGTGTGAAGTAAATTGGACGTGAACTAAGTAGCATTTGTCAAAAAATGACCGAAACGACTAGTTCATTCCAAGCCCTTTCTTAACATTGTGTGAAGTAAATTGATATGAACTACGTTAGATAGTCAAAAAATGACCAAAACGACTTAAGTTTATCTTAAAGCCTTTTTTAACAAATGCGTGAACAAAATTGGATGTAAACTAAGTAGGATAGTCAAAAAAAAAAAAAAAAAAGACCAAAAAGACATTCGTTCATTTTAAAGCATTTTTTTTTTAAAGCAAATGTGTGAACTGATTTGGATGTAAACTAAGTAGGATAGTTAAAAGAAATGACCAAAAAGACATTAGTTCATTTTAAAACATTTTTTTTTTTAAAGCAAATGTATGAACTGAATTGGAGGTGAACTAAGTACGATGACTTACCCTACTTGTTTATAAGTACGATAGTTGAAAATGACAAAAAGAAAGAAGAAAAAAAAAAGAAAAGAAACACCCAAGGGTGCTGGGGAGGACCCAGAGAAACACCATCTCCACCAGCCATTGGGGCAATCCTGCACCACCCTTGGACACACACACACCCACACACACACACACATACAAAAATAGTTCATTTCTAAGCTTTATTTCTAACAAATGTGTGAGCTGAAATAGATGTGAACTAAGTAGAAATGTCCAAAAATGACCAAAAAGCCTTTTAATTGTCCAAAAATGACCAAAAAGCCTTTTTTTTTTTTTTAACAAATGTGTGAACTTTTATTTAAAAAAAAAAAACCAACCTTTATTTTCCTGAAGGGTGGATGAGTGTTCATGTGTGTGTGATGATTGTAACACATAAACTGGGTCCTTCTGGTACCTGCGATTGTTCATGGGGTCGAGTAGGTGTGTGCTTGTGCCCGTCTTAACGCTTAACGCATCATTCTTTCACTGCGACGTTCGGTGTTTCACCTGGTATTTTGACTGTATGGGGCCCAGTAAACTACAGCCGTTTTCTGTACCCAGTACATTTAAGCTTTGCAACACACTGAAAAAAAAACAGGGGGGGGGGGGGGGGGGGTGGGGGGGAGGGGGGGGGGGGGGGGGGGGGGGGGGGGGGGGGGGGGGGGGGCAGGGTGGGGTGGGGGGGTGGGGGGGGGGGGGGGGGGGGGGGGGGGGGGGGGGGGGGGGGGGTGGGGGGGGGGGGGGGGGGGGGGGGGGGGGGGGGGGGACTACTTGTTGCCACCATGGGCACATCAGCACGTGCGAATCCTTGTTTGCTTTGCCTTTTTTTTTTTTTCTTTTTGGTCGATATTGTATGTTTCGCATATGGTGTCAAAAGCAAACCTTGACACACTGGCAAATTGCAGTGCAGTGCGGGTGTTTTTTCCCTTTTTTCGCGTCAAGTCGTCGGTGGAGGAGGTGTGCGCGTCTGTATCCATCTGTGTTAGCGCACGTGCGCGCGCGTGTGTGTTGTGTGTGTAAGAGAGAGAGACAGAGACAGAGACACAGAGAGAGAGAGAGAGAGAGAGAGAGAGAGAGAGGTCAAATCCAATTATGCAGTAATCATCAAGAAAAATCCTTGCTCGTCGTGAAGTTACCTTTGTTTTAGCGCTTCTCTGCATTATATACTGTGCACAAAAAGAAACGCGTAATTATTTTTTTTTTCGCTGAAAATATAAAGGAACATTTTGACAGAAACATTCCCCGTATAGCAGGGAACTCTGTCCCAGTGTGAATAGTCAGACATAATGAATAGACATGACAGTAGATTGTTGTCTTATTTCTTCTGTAGTTGTAATATTTTGAATGCTAAATGACGCATGAAATGACTAAAATAAAAATATGTGTTTCTTTTTGTGCACAGTATATTAGAGGACAATGCGAGTGTGTGAGTGAGGAGTGGTGGCGTCGGTAGACGCGTTCGTGTGTATGTAGCCTATGCTCGCTCTTGTTTCCTGTGTTTGTATGCATGTGAGAGAGCGCAAAATAGGAAGATTGTATATATGGTTTGGGGGGTGGGGGTGGTGGTAGTGTCAATGCGCGTGCTTTGGAGAGAAAAAGTGTAGGGGTGGGTATGATTAGTGTCTGAGGTTATGTGGATTGTATTAATTCTGCACACCATACAACCATATGTGCATTACAGACAAACAATTTTCTTCTTCGTCATCCTTTTATAAAAAGAAAAAAAAAAGACGAATGACGTCCTTAACAGCTTCATAAAACATATCATAGTGAAAGCGCCCACATGCATTCCATTAAAAAAATCTACACATCAATCTTCTCTCTCACCCCCTCTGCACACTCATAAGTCATTTGATTAATGTTTCACTAATATCATGTGCACACACGCGCTAAATTGAAATGATAGAAAAGGGGGGAGAGGCATCACAAAAATAGGAAACAAAAGTCACATGAATCATGTTTAAAGGAAGAGAGAGAGAGAGAGAGAGAGAGAGAGAGAAAGAGAGAGAGGAGAGAGAGAGCGAGAGAGAGAGAGGGAAAGAATGAAAGAATAAGAAAGAGAAGAAGTAACTACTGTGGGCAGTCACCGAGGGAAAAAAGAAAGACATGGTAGGGGTGATACACGCAAGTATGTCTGTTTGCAAGAAAAGAACACTGTCAAACGACTGAAAGGAACATGCTGTAACTGAACATTACAGGTTCCTGAATATAACAGTTTCTACGTCTGACAACAGGTCTGTGACGAACAGACTTCTTGTTCATATGTACATGAGAAGAACGAACACACACCACACACACACGCACGCACGCACGCACGCACGCCCACACACGCACACACACACACACACACACACACAAGATCATAATTTCGTCGAACAGATAGCCGTCTGCAGCTGAAGACGACTCTACCCTACCCCTCCCCTCAATTTTCCTCCCGATGACTTCTCTCGGCTCCATTTTGCCAAATCTTGTAATGTTTTTTTAAGTTACGGAAAACAAAAAACATAACACATTGCACAAGATAAATTTCCTTTGGACATAACCAGGAGCCCAGAGGCACATCCTCTGTTATAAGGGGGAAAATAAACAGGCTCATTCGTCTGAGCATGGCTGACCAAATTAGTGGTAGAATTCACGGTGACGGCATATCACCTGATCCACGGTAACAACAACAATGCAGATCACAAAAAAGGACAAGCGCCTGTATATTGCTAATGAAATGCGCATAACGAAACGCAAACACAAGAGTCATTTTTTACAGTCCTACATAGATACCGTGTCCCATAAACATACACATGAAACACCTTCAGTACCGTGGACACTGAAGTTCACCATTTTCCATAATAATAATAATAATAATAATGATGATGATGGATGATGATGATGATAATAATAATAATGTCATGCGAACTGTGAAGAGATAGAAAAAAGGGGGGGGGGGTGGGGGGAGGGGGGAAGCACTGACAAAAGCAACAAAAACTTAAACATGGTGCGTGTACTCCATTAAAATTGAGATTTTTGATTGATTATTGGTATAACAATGTATTATCTCAACGCCCCCCCCCCCCCCCCCCCCCCCCCCCCCCCCTCTTCCCCCGATTCCTAACCCATAGTAAACTAGAGTCAAGTACCTGCTACCTATGATCTGGACAATGTCAAATATATTCAAGCCAAACGAGGAGTATGAGGGAGGAAAAAAAACTGGCGTCCTATGCTGTACTAGGGTTACATCCCCCCCCCTCCCCTCCCAACCTCCCTGCGACAGTTAAGACGATAAAGTCATAAGAAAGTCAAAAGCCCGAATCCTTTAGGTATGGGGTGGGGGAAAGTTGATCGATATGGCTGAAACAGCTACAATGAAGATCACTGGGACTGTCCTCTGGTCATAAGGATAAAGTACAAGTGAATAAAGCCGGAAGCATTTCTCGTAGAACCGGAGAACTACATTCAGAAGGCTGCGTGAGGTTGTGACTGCTGGAAAGCGGACCTCATCGCTCAAACCACATCAGCCCTGAGGCCGAGGTCAGTGGCACCGACCTGATGTGGGATAACGCCACCCGGCTTAGGTTAGTGAACCGTCTGGATTTGTGGCCTACGGAAACCTCTTTGAGTTGAGGGAGTTGGGCGGCGGCGTCGAGAGAAAATCCCGGTCAGAACTCCACTCCCGATGACAGCGTAGGCACACCTCGATGAGCACAGGTTCAAATCCATCCTGCCCACCCCACAGCGACCCCTCTTCCCGCCCACGAACATTGCCGCAGACAGCCTCTAGAGAGAATAAGGAGAAGAAGCTGACCACTCAAACTGTTCCATCACTTCTGATCTCCCTTGCACTTTTGAGTGGATCCTCAAGCATAGGCTCAAAGATTGTCCCCCTACATTTTTATACTGTTTGCATGTTTTTCAGTTTTTCAGCAACTTTTCCCCTCTCCACCCTTTTTTTTTTGTTCATTTTCCTAACCCTTCGCTGGCTAATTTGGGGGTGTTCTTTGGATCTTTTTATTACCCTGGTGGCGAGACCACCACAGAATATGGACTGTGGTGTGTCTGTATGTGACGCCAAGAGGACAGATGCTTGATCGTTAGCGTCTTCCTGATGAGTCCGACCAGAGACAGAAATCTTCTACAACAAGCAAAAATGAACAGTCTGTTTTCAAGGGAGAAATTACAAATGAACAGGTCTGTTTTTCAAGGGAGAATTACAAAACAGATCTGTTTTTCAAGGGAGAAATTACTACCGTATCCTTAAAGCAAACTTTGAGGCGCTTATGATATATTTTTCCCGCAACAGGAAAAGCACCCACATGCATTCCCTTTTTTTTTTTTAAACTACACATCAAATCTTCTCTCTCTCACCCATCTCCACACGCATGAGTCATTTGTATTAAATACGCAAAAATGGTGTTTTCACTAATTTCATGTGCACACACGCGCACTCCTGCATGCGTACTCCACATGGTCAGAAAGTCTGCGCAACAATTCTTGCGTATTGTCCTATTAATTAAAGAAAAAAAAAAACGTTTTTGGGGATGTTGGCAGCGACTCATTGGTCAAAGGGAGACTGGTACAGAGTTCAATATTACCTGTCAAGGGCAGAGAGGAGGGGGGAGTGGTGGGGGGTCTGCCAAACGTTAAGCGAAAACGGGTACCAGGACAAAGAAAAAACACGACATCCACAAACCAGAGGAGGCGCAAACCAACTACTAAACAAAAACGTCAATATGCGTCTTTACTGAAAGATTCTCTCTCTCTCTCGCCTGATCACATCTCATCGCAGGACAGACCCAACCAGTGCCTAAGCCTGTGCTACACAAGTGATGAGTTCCACGACGGAAAGGACCGGAGCGGCCCTAGCCGCCGACCACGCCCGTTCCTAACACTTTGTTAAAAGACAACTTGGTGTCCTGCAGGGTTCACACACGCATACACAGCCAGTCCCTGAAGTGCCATGCAATGCCCCCCCCCCCCCCCCCCCCCCCCCAGACTTTATGCAGACTAAACCACATAAGTGCACTTGCTGACTCGACTGCGTGCACTGCGTAATTTCTCTGTGAAACCAAAATGGAGGGTCCTGCACCACAGTGCGTTTCTTTCCAGTACCATGGGCGACCATGATGGGTCTCCTTCGTAGCACAGTAAACGCAACTCGTTCTTTTTTTCTTACACCACCAACCCCCTCCACAACACCAGTGGAACCATTCCAATGTGTAATTCAGACACTGTCCCACCCTACACAGCATCAACAAAATAAGAAAAAAAAATTACACACCAAACTGAAATGATAAAAGGGGGAAACAGGGCATCACAACATAGGACAACAAAAAATCCTAATCATTTTTGTAACGAAAATAAATAGGAGAGAGGGGGGAAAAGAATGAGTGGTAGAGAACGAGAGGACTGGACTACTGTGGACAGTCACCGAGGGGAAAAAACAAAAAAAAGAGAAGACTGGTAGGGGTGTGCAAGCAAGTAGGTCTGTTGTGCAAGGAAAGAAACACTGTCAAACGAGCTGAAACAGGAACATGCGGGAACGTGAAACATTAACAGGTTCTTGAACGAAAAGTGTCTAAACCTGACAACAGGTCTGGGACGACATACTTCTTGTTCCATAGTACAGTAACACACACACACACACACACCACACACACCACACACACACACACAGATCATAATTTCGTCGAACACGATAGCCGTCTGCAGCTGAAGACGACGCTACCACTCCCCTCAATTTTCCTCCCAATGACTTTCCTAGCTCCAGTTTGCCAATCTTGCAATGTTTTAGCAGTTCGAAAACAAAACACGTAAACACAATTGACAAGTAGTAAATTTTTCCTTTGACATAACAGAGCCTATTTTCTAAGGAGAAAAAAAAAAAAAAAAAAAAAAAAAAAAGAGCTCATTCGTCTGAGCATTGCTGCCCAATTATGGTAGAATTTCACGGTGACGGGCAGATCACCTGATCCACGTAACACAACAATGCAAATCACAAAAAAACACGACAAGCCCTTATATTGCCTAGATGAATGCGCAAACGAAACGAACAAAGAGATCATTTTATTTACGGCCTACATAGCAGATACGTGTCCCATAAACATTATACACCTGAAACCTTTCATTACTGGTGACTACTGATTTTCACGATTCATAATAATAATGCAATGCACTTCGGGGAAAAGGAGAAAAATAAGGGAAAAAAAGCCACCGACAAAAAGCAAACAAAACTTAAACATCTACGCGTGTACCCCTTAAATTGTGTGTTTTTTTTTTATTGATTATTGGTATACATGTGTTATTTCCACTCAACCCCCCCCCCCCCCCCCCCCCCCCCTCAAAAAAAAAGATTCCTTCCTAACCCATTAGTCACCAGAGTCAAGGCAGCTAACTATGCGCTGGACATTCAAATCTATTAAGCAAACGGGAGTATGAGGATGGTAAAAGTGCGTCCTCTGGCTGTACTATGTTACCCCTCCTGCGACCTTTTAAGTCATAAGGGTCACAACCCGATCTTTATGTATGCGTGGGTGAAAGTTGGATCGATATGGCTGAAACAGCTACAATGAAGAATCCCTGGGACTGTCCAGCTCTGGGTCATAACACGGGTAAAGTACAAGTTAATAAAGCCGCGAAGATTTCCTCAGTGGAACCGGCAGAACTACTTTCACAAGGCTGCGTGAGGTTGTGACTGCTGAAAGTGCCATCGCTCAAACGCACAGTAGCCCTGATCCGGGTCAGTGCACGGACCTGACGGGGATAATGCCTCCGGCTTATTCTGGTGAACCGTCCTGGAGATGGTGGCCTACGGATAACTCTTTGAGTTGAGGCGTCGGCGTCGACAGAAAATCCCGGGTCATGACTCTCCCGATGACAGCGTAGGCACACCTCGATGAGCACAGGTGTCAAAATCCATCCAGCCCACCCAACATCAACCCCTCTTTCCTCCCGACCACGAACATTGCAGCAGACAGCCTCTAGAGTATAAGACGAAGAAGAAGCTGACCACTCAAGACTGTTTTCCATATCTTCTGATCTCCCTTGCATCCTTGAGTTGATTCCTCAAGCATAGGCTCAAAGATTGTCCCCCCTACATTAGTAATACTGTTTTGCATAATGGTTTCAGTTTTTCGAGCAACTTTTCCCCACGCCACACTTTTTTTTTTTCATTTTCCTAACTTCGCTGTCGCTGCTATAATTTGGGGGTGTTGTTGGATCTTTTTTTCAACCCGTTGGTGTCGAGCCCACACACAGATTAATGGACTGTGGGGTGTCCTCTATGTGACGCCAGAAACAGAGACTCGAGATCGTCGCGTTCTTCCTGATGAGTCCGACCAGCGAATGAAATCTTCCAGAAACAAGCAAAAATAAGCGATCTTGTTTTCAAGGGAGAAATTACTAAATGGGATCCTCCTTTTAGCAGATTTGAAGGCGCTTATGATATTTTCCGCAACTTCAACACCACG
>JADBJO010019972.1:2500-17500 GCA_016801955.1 Conus betulinus | reverse complement strand
TGTGCCGAGGCTTTGGTCTCTTTGAATGTTCATCATGCTCCACATATTGTGTTTTGCATCACAGCACACATTAAGGAATGATACCTCATTATATTACGTTTTTTTCATGACATTGTGTGGCCACTCTGGAAAAAATGAAATAAAAAAACAAGACTTTGGAGCGCAAGGAAAAGACAGATATGTTAGATTATGACCGGGTCATTATTTTTCTTCTAGTAGCGTTTTACTCTAAATCCATCTTGTACAGCCAATCTGTCTTGTAGACAGGAACCATTTCTGTGTGCCATAGCAGATAGTTCATGACGATCCAACTGATAATCATGAGGTGCTGCCTTGACAATTCAGTCTAACGATCATACAGTAATCTATTTGTCAGTGAAACCCAAAAAGAGAGGGGGATAGTTACCGTCAAGGACACAGACAAACATAGCACAGGACAAAACCACAAACCCGCCTTCCGTACCAGACCCATGATCACGTTCAAACGTTACAAAAAAAAAGAACTAAAAGATCTCCCCGTGTGGTCCAAAATTGAACAGAATCTCCATACCTACACCATCAGACACTCACTGCAAAATCTGCCCCTTCACCAAACCAGTCACCATCCTTCAGGCCCCCGTGGACTCCTCACTGTTAAACGCACATTCTCCTGTCAGAGCCGCAACATTGTCTACACCATCCACTGCCAGTGTGTGGCAAGATCTATGTAGGTGAAACATCCCGCACACTGGAGACACGCATCTCTGAACACACCACCGACCCAAACCCGTTGCTCTACATTTCAACCACTCCCAGCACAACACCAACCATGTGACAGTCTTGGCACTCTGACAGTCACAGAGTGACAACTTTGAACGCACCACACAAGAGACCCATCTCATTGCCAAACTTGGTACGCTACAGCCCCAAGGCAAGAGCATCCAAAGTAACACATACAGGCATACCCACTACTTCAACACCAGTCGGCTATATCTTCCAGTAACACACACACACACACACACACACACACACACACACACACACACACACACACACACACACACACATACATAATACACTTACATACACACCACCACTAATCGACCCCCACACCCACTATCCGCCTCATATAGAAGTTGCAGTCACCATCCATTCATTTATTTTATTTTATTTTATTTCATTGTGTTTTATTCTATTTTATCTATCTATCTATCTATCTATCTATCTATTTTTTTAAAAAAATATTTACTTATTTATTTGTTTTACTTTATTCTATTTTATTTTATTTCAATTTATTTATTACTGTCTATTGTCTTCATATTTTTTTATTATTGTTTCCTCTCCCATGATCCCCTGCTGTATGGCCCCTGTTTCTGCTCGGCGGCCATTTGACCATGACTAGATAAGTGTCTCTTTTTTTCTTTCTTTCTTCACCTCGTCTGTCCTAATGTTATTTGTTCTCGCCTGTAGAAGACCCAAGAGGTCGAAATGCATTGCGTCTCGTCCTGTGCTCTGTGTGTCTATGTCCTTGGCGGTAACTAACCCCTCCCTTTCTGGGCTTTGCTCCAGTTTCTGCCCTCAGTCACTCCGTTTTGAAACTTATTTGTTAGTGATTAATCTTTGCACAAAACAGGTCTAAATTACTGAATGAAGGTGGATTACATCTGAGAATTCTTTTGACATCTAACCAGTCAGAACTTTCCATAAAAGAGAATAGTTTAAAGCATTGATTGATAGAATACTGTGTACATAACACATAGAGGCCGACGAAGGAGTGTTAACCGTGGGGTCACTTGGGAACGAAAAGCCTTCAGTTGGATAACCCAAGTCACTGTGCTTTGGCGTTCTCTCTCCATACGCTAGAAAACTGTTCTTGCTTGTAAATGAAATAACTACAGCAGAATGGCTACATAGAAGAGCCAGGAGTTGAGCTGAGATGAGTATCTTTCGTAATAATTGCTCACACATGCTGATTTTAAACATAAAAAATGAGAGAGGGGGAAGATGACTGAGGACGGAATGGAAATCTATGTGTTTGTGGCAGGAGGAAAAATGGGTGTCTGATAAGAATATATATCCGTCAGAGCATAGATAGGATCATGTAAAACTACCTGGCAAATATAACTGATCTTATTTGTCATTATATGCTTAACCTCAGAGCTGGAAACCATTTTTGCATAGATACACAGTCTCTAATCCAAGAGCATTTCTTTGCATGGAGTTCATTTTAACAAAGTTAATGTTACATATCGTCTATAAAGGGTTTCAAAGAGAGCTTTGAAAAAAAGAATAGTATCACATCCTACAAATAGTTATTCTTTTCACACATTTTCTAGAAATTTTGTAACTTAACTTGAGTATGTCTCAGACAGGAAAGAACTTCAGAACTTAAGAATCACATCAGGTTCAACCGGTCATGATGTGCCAGCAGTCTATGAAAACATGTTTGATAGTGAATTCTTCTTCTTCTTCTTCTTCTTCTTCTTCTGAGAGAGAGAGAGAGAGAGAGAGAGAGAGAGAGAGAGAGAGGAGGGGGGGGGGGGATGGAAGTATTGGGAAAGATCACTTTCCTTCAGATCCTCTTTACAAGCGCTATGCTGATGTTCGTCAACTTTTCCTACCCGTGCTTGAGACAGACTAACGACAAGCCTGCATGCAGTAAAGGAGTGCCTTTCTCTTTCAGCACAACCAACTGTAAAGCTGTGATGCAATGCGCAACACTCACAGTTTTGTCTCTCTCATGTTTGGGAGAGGAAGGGGTGATGGTAAGTGGGTGCCGATGGCAGAAAAGAAAGGGGAGAAGTGGGGTGAGAGTGAGAGGGGACGTGTCGTGTTATGTGTTGTCCACCTTGGAAATGGCTCTAGGAAATGACATCATGACAAGGACAGGAAGCAGCGCAGAAATAACGACTGAAGGGATTGTGACAACAAATAGACACGTGACACGTCACCGAGATATGTTTGAAAGTTAGTGATCATGATAGAATGATGCTGTAAACAAAGAACATTATTTTAAGTGTTGAAAGCGGCGTGACAGAGAGATGTTACATTGATTGAATATGGTTGTATGGTTTATGATCAAGACAGAGCTAGAGACGCAATATGGAACGAAGGCATAGTGGAAGGGTTGACTGTCATGACAGAGACGACTACTGAACCCTTTTCATCGCATATTGGTCTGTGCAGATTGGAAGGAGTCTTACTTCATTCAGAGCAGACGTAAAAGCTGCCGATGCTTCGCCGACTGTTGCACGTGAAAGAGAAAGAGACAGACAGTGGTGAGTGATCGTCTGATTCATCTGGCTCGTTCCAATTCCGGGAGGGTACGGTCTCACACAGACACTCTGTCAGTGGCAGTCACCATGTGAGATTCCACAATGCATGTACACGTGGAGTTACTTTACATACAGCTGTAAAGTATGTCACAATTAAGTACAGATGAGAAACGCGTTGGTGAACATAAAAGGATTGCATTTTAAAACGCAGGTAACAGATTATGAGACCATGGTGTGGAAACAAAACGAACTGTCACACGTCACACTAGCTCTAAGATCCCATTGACAACGACCGAGAGAGACATAGAATGACACAATGAAGAGTTACCTTCAGCAAAAGTTTTTTTTTTTTTTTTTTTTTTTTGCTTTCATCTACATCTCTTGCTTTCTTTGTCTGTCTGTCTGTCTGTCTGTCTGTCTGTCAGTATGAATACGCAAGAACAACTGAAGCGATTTTGACCAAATGTGGTGAATGAATGAATCTTTTATTTAACGTGTTTTTACCATAATTAATGATATTACGCGAAAAAAAAAAAGTAAATAGATGAATAGATAAAGTAAAATGAAATAACATGAAAAACTAAGACGCACGCGCTCATGTCCGGAAGCGCGCACACACACACACACACACACACACACACACACACACACACACACACACACACACACACACACTTTGCCTGGGGCATTATGATACTGGCACTCAACAGACGGATCGTTGTTTTGGCGTGCACTTCAAATCGTGCATGAACTCTCTCGATCCGGTTGTTGGACCAATGAATTAAAAGAAAAATGGTAATTCTGTTTGCAATAGAAAGACAGGCGTCATGTTTCCCAATTTTGTTTCCATGGAACAAGATGGTCATGTTCCCCCGATTTTGTTTCCATGGAACAAGATGGTCCCCCGATTCTGTTTCCATGGAACAATGGTCATTCTGTTTGCAATAAAAGACAGGCGTCATGTTCATCCGATTTTGTTTCCACGGAAACAAGGCTATTCAGAAGTGTCCAATACCTTTTAAAACGTCAATCGTTTGATTCCACGGTATGACACAAAGCTGTGTGATGCATCTGACTCGTCACAGTTCAACAAAGCAGGACACGATGCTAGCAACACTGCTCAAGGCATTATGAAATACAATGCCGTGTTCTGTTAGGAAGCTTTAGAAATTCAGATTAGTGTACACACACACACACACACACACACAAACGCGCGCACGCGCGAGTGCACGTACACATGCACACAGGTTAGTCAAACAATCCCTTTTCTGAATAGACGAATAAAGATATAAATAGAACTATAAATATTCAACTAAATAAATAAACAAATAAACCAATAAATAAATAAACCAATAAACAAGCAAGCAAACAAAGCTGAATACATAAGTGAAATTAAGCAAATGAAACAACTTATTCATTTTAAGGGGAAATAATGTCACGATGAAATTATTTGCATTTTCCAGCCTATCATTCTGCTATTTAACAAAATGATTTACAGAAGGTGTGACACGGAAGGAGCTGTGTGCAATTATTGTGGAAAGATATCGATTTATCAAGACGGCTACCCGTCGAAGGAGATGAAGCGAAACATGCACTGAAGAGGCGTTATCGATTCGTTTGAAACGTGCCCGCAGAGACACGGACTTCATTACATTTTTTGGCCCATAAAACTAGTTCCTCTCTCCGCCGAATTAAACTCGGCTTGTAAAGGCGCCAAAACAATATTGTTTAGCACGTCAACGACAAACATTTAAATACCATAAAGCATGTGCCACAGAGCCATAATGCCTGATGCATTATGGGAACGCTCCTCGCGACCTCTCTGACAAGTTTCTGACAGCAAAACGCAACTGGCAAAATGACATTTTGCTGTTCCATATTCCCCCTTCTTCTCTCTCTCGTCTCTCTTCCCTCTCCTCTCTCTCTCTCTCTCTCTCTCTCTCTCTCTCTCTCTCTCTCTCTCTCTCTCTCTCTCTCTCTCTCTCTCTCTCTGCCAGCCTCCATCCACCCTTCCTTTTCACTGATCAGTGTTTCCCTCATCTACAGAAGACGCTGTTCAAAGTGCTCTCTCATGTCTACATGACCCAAGATATGCCTCATCGACCTCTGCAAACGAAAACCCCGTAGTCTGCTTTTACACCCATTTACCACCCCATGATCTGAAGACCCAGGTTACCCTGTTCGTTCACGGGAATAGAGTGTAGAGTTCCGCACGCCGATCTATTGATCAGACATTGAATTCCTTTTCGGTAATAGTCATCGCTTTGCTGCAGAAAGATAGGCCTGAACGATTCTTTTGGATTGCATTCCACAAAGAGAAGCCTTTTGATGTGCTCTCAGTGGATAGGCCTGCAACAACATCGAGTTAAGGGGAAAGCAATTTTGAAGTATTTAAATGAGAACATGGAACCGCGCGACGACCAGAGAGGCAGAGAGGTCAGAGAGTACATATGGTAATAGGGTCGTTTGAATCAGGCTCTTTTGTTTAGAAAGGCCACGTGTGGGAATTTAACGCACGATATTTACTTTGCTGATGTGGTGTGGCCCCGTAATGCTTCTGACAGAAAGTCGACAGATGACTGCTCGGGATGGGTGTGTGTGTGTGTGTGTGTGTGTGTGGGGGGGGGGGGGGGGGGGGGGGGCGGAGGGAAAGGGGGAGATAGTGTTGGAAAGGCTGTATCAGATATTTCATGAACGTCACATTCATCACTGTGGTTTCAGATTCCTAACGATGTGGTTGACGAAGCTTCACATCCCATGGAGTGTCATGGCTCATTAAGGTTTTCTTTGTCATTTTGCTCGCTGTATTTGCTTGTCTGTCCACCTTGTTATCCCCCTTTTTTCCTTTGTTTTGAAGTGGTAATATTTCAAACTCATTATTCATCTGGCCTTCTTTGAAATTTGCTTGCTGCATTTGTTTTCATTCTGATTTTGCTTTCTTTTCATTTTTCCTTCTTTTCTGTATAAACAATTGTTTTATTATTGTTGTTGTCGTTAATCGTGCCTGTTTTTTTTTCTTTTTCTTTTCTTTTTTTTTTTTTTGCTCAATTCTTTTGAATCGCGCCATTTTACACTCTCATGTAACATTAATTCAAGGATTCCTTACATCTATGGTTGCTGTTATTGTTTATAATGAAGATGATGATGATGATATTGTTGGTGGTGGCGGTGGTTGTAATGGTGGTGTTTTGTCCTAAACTGTCGAAAGGGTCTTCATGACACCAGTTCTGTGGTCACCCTTACCTTACCTTACCTTACCTTACCTTACCTTACCTTACCTTACCTTACATATATCTCAATGTTTGTACTGGTGGATGGGGTATGTTCTGCTTGCACAACAGGCACAGCAATACAACAGAAAGGAAGATATCAAACTATACCCTTCTCACTACCCCCCACCCCCCCCACACACACACAAACACACACACACACACACACACACAACACACACACACACACACACACACACACGAAAAAAGAAATTCAACACTGCGGCAAAAAAAAATGGGCGAATTTTACATATTTTATGAATGTTCACTTTACCGTAACCAACAAAAAGGAACGTCTTACGTTGGGTTAAAACAGTAAGGGTAGACGGTATTAAAACAAGAAGAGAAAGTAAGTTAAATTGTCAGTATATGCATGTACAGAGAGAGAGAGAGAGAGGAGAGAGAGAGAGAGAGAGAGAGAGAGAGAGAGAGAGAGAACGCTTTTCCATCAAATTAACACATCACGAAACGTATGTCTCCGATACCCACATGTTTCTCTCTTGACAGTAGCGTGTATAGTCCCACACATTGATCTATCGATTACACAGTGAACCCATTGTCAGTGATCAATCGCCACTTTTCCTGCACAAGGATACGCGTGTAGTGGTTCACAGTTCATAATTAGAGAAACTTTTTTTTTTATCTGTGACTAGTGGACACGCCTGAATGAAACAGGGTCATGTGGTGTATTCCATGATGGCGCATGATATGGATTAGAGAGAGGGAGGGAGTGGACACAAACCGAGGGATGGCAACAGGACACTTCAGATCGGACCCTCCTTGTGTCTTTTTCACAACCAACACCTCTGTATTCCTTACCACTTCTCTGAACATGCAATGGGGCTTTGCGAATATAATCTTTAATGAGGATATTGGGGAGAACGCACACTCCTGTTGAGACAAATTGACTATTAAATCTTCCTTTGATCCAGATCCGCAACAACATTTAGTGGCATCTTGTTTGGGCCACTTTCCCTCTTTTCAGCAAATTTCATTGAAATCAGCTCAGTAGGTTTTGCTTGATTTTGCTGACGTACATACAAACCGACTTAGCAGCATTGGTGAATGAAAACAACCTCTTTTGTGAGTGTAACCAAAGCTGGATATGGTACAGGATAAGTATCTCATCCTCTTGTTTAGTTGGAATTCCGTTCCTGCAGTTGAGGAATTGACCACAACCTATTGGTTTGCTTGACTCTTGGTTCACCTGCTATTCACGGGTTGAAGTCCAGCATACTTTGCGACTGGTCGTGTAAAACTGTCAAGTTTGAAATACAGACATGGAAGGGCAAAGGTTATTTGCGATATCTGAACAGTGAATAAGAAGAAGCTGGTATACGTGATAACCTGAGAGGGCACACCGGTCAGTTGAAGTTTTCTCATCGGAAGCGTTAATGACTGTGCCAACGAACGGGAATCTGACGGGAAACGAGGAGAGACACGAATTGTCAGGAAGCAGTTCATGAACTGTGCCAACGAACGGGAATCTGACAAATGCAAGCAGTGGAGAAACGAGGACAGACACGAATTGTCAGGAAGCAGTTCATGAACTGTGCCAACGAACGGGAATCTGACAAATGCAAGTAGTGGGGGAAATGAGGAGAGGCACAAATCCTTCATATAGTACATGTCTGAGGTAACAAACAAAAAAATCGTCATTGTACCAACCTTTTTAGGGTTAAGTGTGCTCTTGGTGGGGTGAATGATCAAACCCAAGTGAAGTCATTATTGGACCTCTTTCATTTCCTGTCAGCGATTTCGTTTTAACACATCAGTGCTTCTGGGCTGGAAGGGGATCTCTTTTTACTTGGTTATGACCCTGTCTTCCACAGAATGGCTTTCAGAGTGATCAAGTGCTTGTCTGCTCAGAAACATACATTCGTGTGTAGTTCTCTGTCTGTCTGACTGTCTGTCTGTCTGTCTGTCTGTCTGTCTGTCTGTCTGTCTCTCTCTCTCTCTCTCTCTCTCGCTCTCTCTCTCTCTCTCTCTCTCTCTCTATCTCTCTCTCGCTGTCTCTCTCTCCTCTCTCTCTCTCTCCCCCCCCCCCCCCCCCCCCCCCCCCCCCCCCCCCCCCCCTAATTCTCTGGTCATCTTCACAAATCAGTGATTTCAACACAAAAGAAGATGTACCTTAAAGCGCTCTCTCAGCTGTACATAACTCATTCGAAATGAGAACGCTCGACTCTCTTTCATTTCGTCATGTCAAAAACATTGGAGACACAAGCAAGAAGCAGTCAAAAATGATGCCTTCGCTCTGCATCACTCAAGGTGTGCTCCACCGACCTCCTGAAAGACAGGGCCTAGTGTTTTATGAGATGACCTGATCATGACTTAAAGCCTCAGCTAACCCTGTTCTCCTATGTTCTGTCTTGACGATTCTTCATCGTCTTATCTCAGAGTTCTGAGGGTAGTGATTGGGGTATTACACTGAAAAAATAGTTCAGCGGGTTCCTGAAATCTTTCAGTTGTACTCCATGGCTTTGGGTCTCACATGAATGTCCACACTGTCATTTCTTCCACGAACGTTGCTGACAACACAGCACAGATAAAGAATGACTGTCCTTCACTTAACATCCTTTCATTACATTGTGATGTTAAATTTGAAAAAACAAACGAACATTGTGATGTTAAATTTGAAAAACAAAACGAACGTTGTGATGTTACATTTGAAAAACAAAACAAACAACGAGACGCTGAAGCACAATAGGGTCAGACGATAAATAGGATCATGTTCAACTGCCAGACAAACATAACTGATCGTATTTGTAAATATCTGCAATCCTTAGGGGCTGGAACCCTTTTTGGTATAGATACACAATTTTTGATTCATCTCCATTTCTTTCAATGGGGTTCAGTTTCACGATGTTAATGTTAGGTTCCTTTGTAAAAAGCAATCAAAGACAGCTTTGAAGCTGATATTATCGCAGCCCAGCAGACGGGTAACCCATGAGCATGCTACGTGTTTAGAATTCTGTCAAGAATTGTACCAGAAATTTCTAAATTTACGTTGAGTCTGTCTCAAACAGAAGAGAACTTCCGAACTCAAGAATCACATCAGGTTGCACATATATGAATAAAGTTTTGATGGGGTCTGCTGTAAATTATTTATGTCTGATATCATGTTAGTGCCAGCCATCTGTGAGAATATGTTTTGTAGTGAATTCTTCGTGTGTGTGTGTGTGTGTGTGTTGTGTGTGTGTGTGTGTGTGTGTGTGTGTGTGTGTGTGTGTGTGTGAGAGAGAGGAGAGAGAGAGAGAGAGAGAGAGAGAGAGAGAGAGAGAGAGAGAAAGAGGAGGAGGAGGAGTGGTATCAAAACAGACCACTTTCCCTCAGACCCTCTTATAAACGCTATACGGACGATCGTTAACTTTTCCTACACATGCTTGTCACCAGCACAAGAACTGGGGAACAGCGATGAACCTGGCCGTAATAAACGCCTACGTTACCCTTCACGTAGGACCAATTTAAAGCTGTCGTGTTATGCGCAACACTCACAGTTTTTGTCTCTCTGTTTTGTAGAGGAAGGGGCGATGGTAAGTGGGTGCCGATGGCAGAAAAGAAAGGGGAGAAGTGGGGTGAGGGTGAGAGGGGACGTGTCGTGTTATGTGTTGTCCACCTTGGAAATGGCTCTAGGAAATGTCACCATGACAGGGACAGGGATGTAGAGCAAGAATAATGATTGAAGAGATTATGACAACGACAGACACATGACACGTCACCGAAATATGTTCGAAGGTTAGTGATCATGATAGTAAGATGTTATAAACAAAGGACATTATTTAAGGGTTGGTAGTGTCGTGACAGAGAGATATCATATTGATTCAATATTATGGTTGTATGGTTTATGATCAAGACAGAGCTAGACACGCGGTATCGAATGAGGACATAGTTGAAGGGTTTAAAATCGCGACAGGGACGACTTCGGAACTTTTTTAATCGCATGTTGGTGTGTCCAGATTTGAAGGAGTCTTACCTCATTCGATGCAGACATAAAAGCTGTCAATATCTCACCAGTTGTTGCACGTCAAGGAGAATGAGACAGGCTGTAGTGAATGGTAACCTGATTCATCTGATTCATCCAATTGCTGGAAGGTTACAGTCTCGCTCCAACACTCTTTCAGTGACAGTCACGATGTCAACACTGTAGATTACGCAATGCATAACACCTTCAGTTGCTTTACATGCCCTCATAAAGTATGTCACAATCACGTATAGATGAGAAACGCGCTGGCGAATGTCACAATATTGCATTTCAGCTCTGGTCTATAGCTATAGAGACAACATGATGGAAGCAAAAAGTACCGGAAAAAATTGTCACACTAGTTTTGAAAGACCTCATTGAAAACAATGAAGAGAGACAGAGGATGAAACAATGAAGTCGTTACCTCCCCCATAATGTTATATCTCACCTCTTGCTTTGTTTGTTTCTCTGTCTGTCAGCAAGTTTAGGCAATAACCACTGACGAAATTTTGACCAAACTTGGAAATCCGCCTTAGAACTTATTCATTACTTTCTGGTACAAATACCATGGTGCCGATCCGGATCAAAAGGTGGACCGGGATCAGTTTCACCCTCACTCCACAGAGTGCCATTGTCGTTATAATTGTAATATCCCATGGTGGACACGTCAGGTTCAAATCTCATTGACGTTATAATTGCAATATCCCTAGGTGGGTTTAAATCTCGTTGATGTTCAATGTCTTTATTCGTGCCATTTTGATATGTATATAGTATTCACAAAGCAGAATGTATGCGCTAGAAACCCGTCTGTTCCAAGAGTATTTTTTCGTGCAGTACTACAATGACTCATTTCTGTATTGAACAGCACCATAAAGTGTCAGCGTCACACCAGATTTTTCATGGATGGACTTTGGGCTGCCTTCCCCTGGGGACTGAGTAGTCCAGCTCCACACACACTGTGTCTTTCTTCTGCTTGTGCATGTTTGTTTACTTACCTAAGTAGATTTACCTTTAATTTTGAACATTTTTATTTCAAAGAATTTTACCAGTACCTACTCCCCTGTTGCCCAGCGTTCTTTTACGTGTGTGTGTGTGTGTGTGTGTGTGTGTGTGTGTGTGCGTGCGTGCGTGCGTGCGTGCGTGCGTGCGTGCGTGCGTGCGTGCGTGGCGTGTGTGTGTGTGTGTGTGTGTGTGTGTGTGTGTGTGTGTGTGTGTGTGCGTGTGTGTGTTTTCTGCAAGAGAAAGCTATCGTCTCAAAGGAAAAAACTGCCACTCGGACCACTATACCATGGCCATAGATGTTAATCATTGCAGTCAATCCAGCCATAAGGTGTCTTCACAGTGTTTTCAAAAACATGCGAGGAAGTACAAATGTCAGAACTTGTCACCAGAAACTGGTGTTTTCAGCTTATCAACTCAAACAGAGACAGAAAATGCCAAAAAGTGGACGTGCAGCGGTATATGCATTGGGCACTTGTAATACAGCCAGTCAGTATGCGGATCCTTAGTTTGGCGTGCAGTTCAAATCATGCATGAATTCCCTAGATCAATTGTTTGAACTTAGAAAAGATAGTTCTATTTACAATGGAAGGACAGGCGTTACTTCTGATTTTTTCCCTGGAAAAAGACTATTATGTGCTACAAAAATCCTATAAAGCCTCAAGTTTTTGATTCCACGTTATGACACACACATGTAGTGCAATGCATGTAACTCGTTACAGTTTAGTTAGGCAGAGCACAATGCCGAGAACACTGCTCAAGGCAAAATGAAATACAATGTGGTGTGTTCTGCTAGGAAGCTTTAGGAATGCAGACACTAGTAACCACACACACAACATACACACACACACACACACACACACACACACACACACACACACGCACACACACACTGACGCACGCACGCACGCACGCACGCACGCACACACACGCACGCGCGCACACACACACACACACACACACACACACACACACAACCACACACACACACACACACACACACACAGAGCGCTCCCATATGTCATTGACAGGCGGGGCAAGCCAGCTCATGCACGCACACACAAAGATTAGTCACACTCTCCTTTCTTCTCAATGAACAGATAAGCAATTACATGCATAAATAAATAAAAAGCATAGATAAGTAAACAAACAATAAAAAAAATCAACTAAACGAACAAACAAGCAAACAAACAACTGTATGCAAAAAGGAAATTTCAACGAAAATGAAACAAGTTCGTCACTTTCAGAGAAAAGAAATGTCACACAGGACATTATTTGCATTTTCCAGCCTATCATTCTGAAATCAACAAAATGATTTACAGACGTTGTGACATGGACGGAGCTGTGTGCAGTTACTGTGGAAAGATGTCGATTTATTATCAAGACAGCTACCCGTCGGAGGAGATGAAGCGAAACATACAGTGAAGACGGGCGTTCTTGATTTGTTCGAGACGTGCCCGCAGAGACACTAGCTTCATCACATTTGTTTTGCATGTTGAAACCAGTTTCTCTCTTCGCCAAATTAAAACACGGCTTGTTAAAAAGTGCACAAAAAAAAAGACCTTGTTCAGCAGTGTAATGGCAAAAAATTAAATACCGTAAAGCATGTGCCACAGAGCCATAATGCCTGATGCATTATGGGAAAATCGCTCCTCGCGACTCTCTCTGACAGGTTTCCGACAGCAAAACGCAAATGGCAAAATGACATTTTGCTGTTATGTGTTTCGCCCCCCCCCCCTTCTCTCTCTCTCTCTCTCTCTCTCCTCTCTCTCTCTCTCTCTCTCTCTCTCTCTCTCTCTCTCTCTCTCTGCGTGCGTGCGCGCGTGTGTGTGGTGTGTGTGTGTGTGTGTGTGTGTGTGTGTGTGTGTGTGTGTGTGCGTGCGTGCGTGCGTCTCTTGTGTGTATGTCTGTGTGTGTGTGTGTGTGTGTGTGTGTGGTGTGTGTGTGTGTGTGTGTGTGTGTTGTGTGCATACATGCATGCATGTTTTTTTTTTTCAGATTGGATTGATTCCAGTGAAAGTAATTCAGTGACAGAGTTACATCAGTGATGCTTCCCTTAAATGTTGATGTTACCTTCTTCTGGCAGTTATTATGTTTGCTGATCTGGACACATGAAGATAGAGCGAGGCAGTTTAGGACTTTTCTGATCCAGAAACAGGTAGGCGAGGGCGAGGAAGCAGCCAGTCTCAAGAAACAGGTGATCATGGTGCCTCTGTGTGACAAACAATGGAACAGTTCGCATCATGTGTTTTATTGCTTGAAGAACATGGCCAAAAAGGAAAGGGAAAACATGTATGCTGAGGTATCCACAATCCATTCAACAACTACAAACAACGACAACAAGGACAACATCGACGACATTAACAACAAGAATAGTATTGCTAGTAATGATAAGAATGCTGATGCTAATATTAAGGCTAATAACATCCATAATGCGAATCAGCATCATCATCATCATCATCATCATCTCATCATCATCATCATCATCATCATCATCATGAACAGCATCGTCAGTATCATCACCATGAGTACGATCATTATCATCACATTATCATTATTATAACCCAGCATCATTATCATCACCACAATCTTGGTCATCACAGTCATCGGAATTCTTGTCATCATTATCATGTCATAATCATCATCATCATCATCATCGTCATCATCATCATCATCATCCCTCTCTCTCTCCCCCTCTCTCTCTTCTCTCTCTCTCCCTCCTTTCCCTCTTTTGTCTCTCTCTCTCTCTGTCTTTCTCTCTCTCTCTCTCTCTCTCTCTCTCTCTCTCTCTCTCTCGCTCTCTCTCTCTCCTAGTTATTACACTTTCCATTCCCACCCATCATCCACCCTTTCCCTCACTCATCAGTGTTCCACTCACACAAGGAAGAAGTAGTTCGAAGTGCTCTCTCATGTCTAAATGACCCAAGATATGCCTCATCCACGTCTGCAAACGAAAAAAAAAAAGTAACACACTTTACACACATTAAAGCTCTCCTTTTTTCTCAATGAATACATAAGTAAATACATAAATGAATAAATGAATCAATACATAAACGAATAGATAAGTAAATAAAATAAACAACTATACAAACAACATTGTATGCAAATATGAAATTAAACAAATTCAAGACATTCTTCATGTTCAGGGAAAAAGAATGTCAAATGGAAATTATTTGCGTTTTCCAGCCTATCATTCTGCAACCAACAAAATGATTTACAGACGTGTGTGACACGGAAGGAACTGTGTGCAATTACTGTGGAAAGATATCGATTTATCAAGACAGCTTACCCTTCGGAGGAGATGAAGCGAAAAATGCACTGAAGATGGCGTTATCGATTCGCGTTTGAAACGTGCCCGCAGAGAGACACCAACTTCAGCACACTTTTGGCCCCATAAAACTAGTTTCTCTCTCCGCCCGAATTAAACTCCGCTTGTAAAGGCGCCAAAAAATATTGTTTAGCACGTCAACGACAAACATTTGAAAACCATAAAGCATGTGCCACACAGAGCCATGAT
>JADBJO010019971.1:0-32210 GCA_016801955.1 Conus betulinus | reverse complement strand
CATGTGTTTGGTGTTACGTTTTCTTTCTTAAGATTAAAATTATAGTCCCGTCAACAGCAGAGGTTATCTCAGGACTGTCACCACGTTCCAAACTACCACGTATATATATATGTTAAAAAAAGATTAAAAGCAAAACCTCTCCCAACCCATTAAAAACAGATTAAAAGAACCTATCCTAGGATTAAAACCAACACGTTGAAAATAAGATAAGACAACGTTGCCCACAGCCCAGCCGACCGCAAAGGGCCACACCAGGGCCGTCACCACGTTAAAAACAACCCACAAGGCAGTCATTCACACAATTCTTTAAAATACGTCCAAAAACACATCCAAAAGTTTGTTAAAAATCTTTCCACTGTAAAATCTCAGATCCGATGAAAAAATTAATCTCTTTCAAGAACTCAAAGATCGTATCAGGCGGAACGTCTCTGAACAAGGTTTTCATGGAATCTGCTGTAAAATGTTTGTGTCTCTCATCATGCAAGTCCCAACACTCTAAAAGAATATGTTTCATTGTGAGTGGAACATGACATGGAATGCACCATGGAGCTTCTTCACCCTTTAAAAGGTACGAATGGGTAAAATACGAATGGCCAGTGTGCAGCCGGCACACAGAACTGTTTCTTCTTTACGACCACCAGACGAAGATGGGAGGAACTCCTTTAGGTTTGGACGGATCGAAAGAGTTTGTATCCGTCTGTGTATTCCAATCCTCCTGCCAGAGGTCTCTGACATAATCGTTAATTTTGGGTTTCAGATCTGAGCAGGGGATAGGTGTGTTTGACAGATTCTCTCTTGTGGCATTCTTGGCCAAACGATCAACCATTTCGTTCCCTCCGATGCCAACATGACCGGGAACCCAAGCCAGAATAATATTGTAACCCTCCACTTTCAACTTGGTCAAAAGTTCAAAAAAGTGTAAGAGTTCGGGATGCTGAAGGTTTCGGCCAGCTATGGCCTCCAAAGCTGACAGTGAATCCGACAGAACCAGAAAGTCCCTCTTCGTAGACTGTGAGATTATCCTCAGTGCCAGAACCAGAGCTGTAAGTTCAGCAGAGTAAGCAGAAGCGTCTGAATGAATATGTTCCAACCGTATTTGAGAAGGAGCACCAGGGCAATAGGCTGCACAGGCCACTCCATCTTCAGACTTGGAACCGTCAGTGAAAATTTTCTGATAGGATGGGAATTCTGAACAAAGGTCAGCATACAACGCCTGTATGCCAGAGAGCTGGTACATTGTTTGCGAAAAGCTGCAAGATCAAAACGGATCTCTGGTGTGAAAAAGGTCCACGGAGGTTGATCTGGAAACTTAAAAAAATCGGACACAACTCCTAGGTCTAGACCTGCATTCCGCGCGTGAGGCTGCATACGAAGACCAAACGGTGGAATACAGTTAGGGTTGTTTTTCGAATTTGCTTTGGAACTGAGGGTCAAAGACACAGTCATAGGCAGGGTTCTCCGGTTCCGAGAGCAGTCTGATATAATAGTTCAAAGACAGTTTCAGCCTGCGGTTGGACAGTGAGGGCTCACCTGCCTCTGCGTACAGGCTGTACACAGGGGTGGTGCGGAATGCTCCAAGACAGAGACGAAGACCCTGATGGTGAACTGGGTCTAGGACTTTTAGATACGAGGCTCTAGCGGCGCCGTAAATGATGCTGCCGTAGTCCAACTTGGATCGAACTAACGCCCTGTAAAGATGGAGGAGAAGTGTGCGTTTGTCTGCACCCCAATCCGTATGAGCCACTACACGGAGGATATTCATGGCTTTGAGGCACGATGTTTTCAACTTCTGAATATGGGCTTTAAAATTAACTTTTGGTCAAAGGTAACACCCAAAAATTGGCTTCTGTGACAGCAGGAAATTGAGCCTTATCTATGAAAATTTCTGGTGGTGGAAAAAGTTGTCTGAAATTGTGAAAGTGGATGCACTCTGTTTTAACTGATGAAAACTTGAACCCATTTTCGACTGCCCACTGTTGGATTTTATAAACACACAACTGGAGTTGGCGCTGTACACCAGCGAATGATTTCCCAGATGCATAAAGGGCGAAATCATCAACAAAAAGAGAGCAATCTGAACCTTGGTTGACAAAAATGACAATTTCGTTTATTTTTATACTAAACAGGGCTGGAGAAAGGATACTGCCTTGCCTTGGGACACCCATTTCCTGCTTATGAATTTCTGATAATGTTGTCCCCACACGGACCTGGAAGGATCTGTCTGCCAAAAACTGCTGTATGAACACTGGGAGATTGCCACGGAAACCCATCCGATGGAGGTCTGACAGGATTCCATACTTCCACGTCGTGTCATAGGCCTTCTCTATGTCGAAAAAAAATGGCAACAACATGCTTTTTCTCTAAAAAAGAGTTTCGAATGGTGGTTTCCAATCTGATTAAATGGTCCATGGTAGAGTGATGCTTTCTAAAACCACACTGTTCCATGGCTAAAAGCCCATCAGTTTCCAATTTCCACATGAGCCTACCATTTACCATTTTTTCCATCACCTTACAAACACAGCTCGTTAAGGCTATTGGACGATAGTTGGTTGGGTTTGAATGATCCTTCCCTGGCTTCGGAATGGGAACAATTACGGCCCTTTTCCATGAAGCTGGGAAAGACCCCAGACGTCCAGACATGGTTATAAATTTGAAGCAGAATGTTAAGACCTGAGTCAGGAAGGTGTTTTAAGAGTTGATAATGTATTTCATCAAGACCAGGAGCGGAATCGTGACACGCCTGCAAGGCAGACTTCAGTTCATTTAGATTAAAGGGCAAGTTGTAGTCTTCTTGATTGGGTGAGGTAAAGTCGAGAGCTTCTTTTTTTCTGCTTGCGTTTTGATCTTTAAAAAGGCGGCAGATTTTTGACTAGAGGAGGAGTTGGTTTCTATGGTGGAAGCTAGCAAGTTAGCCACAGCTTGTTTGTCAGTGATGAGTGTATCATCAAGTTTTAAATGGTGGACTGAAGGGCAGCTGTTCTTGCCCCTAATTTTTTTTAACAACTCTCCAGATTTTTTTTCTTGGAAATGTTTGATGTAAGCGAAGAGCAGAAATTTCTCCAAGATACTCGTCTACTTCCTTTACAAACAAACCTCGCCTTTGCTTTTTTCCTCCGATAAGACTGAACATTCGGGGCCACAGGATGCTGAAAAACTAAACGTTGGGCCCTCTTGCGAACATTGCAAGCATTCTTACAATCCTGGTTGTACCATGGCGTACCAGGTAGTTGTGCACCTGGTTTTGTGAGTGGGGGATGGTATCTCTCTCGCACATGATAACAAATATTTGTAAAGGACTCCGCTGGGTCTTCTGATCGAAAAAACGATTTCAGCATCTAGCTTATCAGTTACGGCTGAATGAAAGAAATCCCAATTTGCCCTTTTAAAGCAAAAATACTGAGGAAACGAAACAGGTTCCTTCAAAATTGGAGAAAGTATTACAGGGAAATGGTCGCTCCCGTGCAGATCATCGTGAACTGACCAATCATAGTCTAGAACTAATGAAGGATCGCACACTGACAAATCCAAACACGAAAGGGTACCATTGAAGAGTGCATGTATGTTGGTGATTTGTCATTTAGACAACACAAGTCCAGTTCATTAAAGACCTCTTCCAGCATGAGACCCCGAGGTGAGGAATGTGAGCTACCCCAAAGGGGGGAATGCCCGTTGAAGTCTCCCAAAATGAAAAAAGGACGACGCGGAAGCTGATCTATTAGATCAATGACTTGTTGCTTGGATATTGTACCAGAAGGAGGACAATAAATTGAACAGACAGTTATTGTTTTACTGAAAGTAATCCTGGCCGCAACAGCTTGTAATGGGGTATTCAAGTTAACTTGGCTGAATAATAAAGATCGGTGAATAAGAAGGGAAACACCCCCAGTGACACCATGGCCAGTATCTGTAGGTAAAGCAGGAAAACCTACTGAACTAAAGCCCGCCAATGAAAAATCTTTTCCTGGTCTCAACAATGTTTCCTGCAGCGCAACAACACTAGGTTTGAGGCCAGAACACAACCGCTGGAGTTCCTCATATTGGGCATTAATGCCTCTTATATTCCACTGAATAAGGGCCATGACAATAAAAAAGAAAAAAAGAAAATACTCCATCTCATTGTCCTCATCACCTTCTATCTCCAAAGGAGAAAAGCGATTGAAGAAGGCGATGGAGATACCACCTTCCTGGCTGACAAAGGACGATACTTATTTCCACCCCCAGATGGACGAGGTGGAAGAGGAGGCTTCATCAGAGGTCGACTTTTAGAGTGTTCCCCAGACAAAGAGGCTACCTGTGCAGCCTTCCCAGAGGATCTGGGGTTGGAGGAAGGGGGCTCAGACCCTCGAGGAGTCCGGGGGGAGGTGGATATTGAGCCTCCACCCAAGGCACTGTTTGCATTTTGTTTTCTTTTTTCACTTTCTTTCTTCTGTGCACGCCGAGGCTCCTGTTGCGTCTGTCGATCATGATGCTGAGAGCCAGCCTGAAGTTGAACAGTCTCAGTCTGAACACCAACACTGACCATGCTCCCTTGGCGACATCAGCATATGACTTGCTGAGGGAGGACTGTCTCTTCTCCACAAGTTTTCGTGCCTCAAAGAACAAGATTCGATTCTCAGTGCGTACCTTCTGGATCTCCGACTCGGTGCGCCAAAACTGGACAGTCCTTCGAGAAGGCAGGATGGTTGCCTTTACAGTTGATGCAACAGGGCGGACAATCACAAGGACCTTCATGCAACGGTTCTGAGCAGCACTTGCCACATGCCTCCTGTTCTGTACTTGCCACATGCCTCCTGTTCTGTACACCAGTCCTTAATGTGTCCATACTTCTGACATTTGAAACATCGCAAAGGTGAAGGAATGTACGTGGCGACGGGAACCCTCAAATATCCGACCTTCACAAACACAGGAAGAGTTGGCGTGCAGAAAGTTAGGAAAAAAGTATCTGTTGGCACACGGTCTTGGTCTCTTCGTGCTAAAACCCGGTGGATGTGGGGGTCACACCCTGGGGGAAGCCAGTTCTGTCTTTATCTCTAACTCTGAAACACCTCTCAAATCACGGCACCTGATGACGCCCTTGCTGGAATTCAATGTCTTGTGAGGTGTCACTCTGATTGGTCTGTCAACCAACGTCGTCGACTTGAGAAGCAACTCAGAATGCTTTTGCTTTGCACATTCTATCAAAAAAGAACCGTTTCTCAGCCGTTTCATCGATTTGGGTACACCGGAGAGTCCTACTCCTCTGGAAAATTGCGAAAGGACTCAATCCATTCACCCCACAGAGTGGGCGAGCTTCGTCCACGCCTTCCATCACCAACCAACAAGATAAGATAAGATAAGATAAGATAATGTTGCTTATAGCCCAGCCGACCGCAAAGGGCCATATCAGGGCTGTCACCACGTTAAAATCAACTCACAGGTCATTCATCCACACAATTCTTTAAAAGACGTCGTCTAAAATCTCATCCAAAACTTTGTTAAAAATCTTTACCAACCAACAAGGCCAAAATCCTGATACTGTCCTTATCTCATCATCCGAGTCCGAGTCTGAGTGTGATTCTGAGGAACGATTTCTCTTTCTTTTTTGTTGGGAGTGAGCCATAGTTTGAGTTTTTTAAAGTTCATCCCTGCCTACCCACCCACCATGGAGTCCAACAAGGGCCAGGATCAAGGGGGAAACCAACTCTTGACCCCTTCCAGGTTTCAGCAGGGATATACACCAGATAGAAAGTAACTAACCTATTCCACCAAGATCATGACACACCGCCTTTGTTAAAAATCTTTCCACTGTAAAATCTCAGATCCGATGAAAAATGTTAACCTCTTTCAAGAACTCAAAGATCGCGTCAGGCGGAACATCTCTGAACAAGGTTTTCATGGACTCTGCTGTAAAATGTTTGTGTCTCACATCGTGCAAATCCCAACACTCTAAAAGAATATGTTTTTCATTGTGAGGGGCACATGACACGGAATGCACCAAGGAGCTTCTTCACTCTTTAAAAGGTAGGAATGGGTAAAATACGAATGGCCGGTGTGCAGCCGGCACAGAACTGTCTCTTCTTTACGACCACCAGACGAAGACGGGAGGAACTCCTTTAGGTTTGGACGGATCTGAAAGAGTTTGTTATCCGTCTGTGTATTCCAATCCTCCTGCCAGAGGTCTTTTACATAATCGTTAATTTTGGGTTTCAGATCCGAGCAGGGGATAGGTGTGTTTGACAGTTTCTCTCTTGTGGCATTCTTGGCCAAACGATCCACCATTTCGTTCCCTCCGATGCCAACATGACCGGGAACCCAAGCCAGAAGAATGTTGTAACCCTCCGCTGTCAACTTGGTAAAAAGGTCAAAAAAAGTGTAAAAGTTCGGGGTGCTGAAGGTTGCGGCCAGATATAGCCTCCAAAGCCGACAGCGAGTCCGACAAAACCAGAAAGTCCCTCTTTGGAGACTGGGAGATTATTCTTAGTGCCAGAACCAGAGCTGTAAGTTCAGCAGAGTAGGCAGAAGCGTCTGAAGGAATATTCTCTAACAGTATTTGAGAAGGAGCACCAGGGCAGTAGGCTGCACAGGCCACTCCATCTTCAGACTTGGAACCGTCAGTGAAAATTTTCTGATAGGATGGGAGTTTTTTTGAACTCAGCTCAGCATACAACGCCTTGTATGCCAGAGAGCTGGTGGACTCTTTGCGAAAAGCTGCAAGATCAAAACGAATGTCTGGTGTGAAAAAGGTCCACGGAGGCTCATCTGGAAACTTGGAAAAATCAGACACAACTCCTAGGTCTAGACCTGCATTCCGTGCGTGAGGCTGCATACGAAGGCCAAACGACGGAATACAGGTAGGGTGTTTTCGAATTTGTTTTGGAACTGAGGGTCAAAGACACAGTCATAGGCAGGGTTTTCTGGTTCAGAACAGTCTGATATAGTAGTTTCAAGATAGTTTCAACCTGCGGTTGGACAGTGAGGGTTCACCTGCCTCTGCGTACAGGCTGTACACAGGGGTGGTGCGGAATGCTCCAAGACATAGACGAAGCCCTTGATGGTGGATAGGGTCTAAGAGTTTGAGGTAAGACGGTCTTGCAGAGCCATACACAGCACAACCATAGTCCAGTTTGGAACGGACCAGGGCTCTGTGTAGAGGTGCAGCAAAGTTTTCTTATCAGTGCCCCAGTCAGTGTGTGCTACGACCCGCAGAATATTCAGCTTTCTGGCAAGAAGTTTTGAGGTTTTTAATATGGCTGAGAAAAAGTTCAGTTTTTGATCAAAAATAACCCCCAGAAATTTCGCTTCCTTAACAGCTGGAATGGTGGTCTTATCCAGAAGAATTTCAGGATCAGCAAAAAAATTGACGAAAATTGTGAAAATGGATTGACTGGGTTTTGTACGTGAAAAGGTAAACCCGTTGTCCTCGGCCCACTGTTGAATCCTGTGTTGACACAAAGTTGGAGTCGCCGCTGTACGCTGGCGTAAGAAGCTCCAACTGCGTACAGCGCGAAGTCGTCAACGAACAAAGAAGACTCAGAGCCCTGGCTTACCGATTTCACAATGTCATTGATCTTAATGCTGAAAAGGGCAGGAGAAAGGATGCTCCCCTGAGGCACACCCAACTCCTGCCCATGGATGTCCGAGAGTGTGGTGCCAACACGCACCTGGAACTGTCGATCAGCCAGAAAGTTTTCGATAAACATAGGCAGATAGCCACGAAAACCAAGTTTATGCAAATCCATGAGGATCCCTGATTTCCACGTGGTGTCATATGCTTTTTCTAGGTCGAAAAAGATAGCGACCACATGCTGCTTGTTGACAAAGGCGTTGCGAATGGTGGTTTCTAGACGGATTAAATGGTCAACTGTCGAGTGGTACTTGCGGAACCCGCACTGTTCACTGGCCAAAAGCCGCGTCGGTTTCCAGCTTCCACATCAGACGGGAGTTGACCATCTTTTCCATCAGCTTACACAGGCAGCTGGTCAGAGCTATTGGGCGATAGTTTGATGGGTTGGTAGGGTCCTTTCCAGGTTTGGGGATTGGAATGATCAGGGCTTTCCGCCAGGAGGGCGGGAAGCACCCTGGTCCAGATATGGTTATAGACTTTGAGAAGGGTCTGGAGACAGCTTTCTGAAGGTGTTTCAAAACCTGATAATGAATGTCATCCAGACCAGGGGCAGAGTCATTGCAGGTTTGCAAAGCTGATTTTAGTTCGCTATCGAGAAAGGCAGATTGTAAGCTTCAGAGTTGTCTGATGTGAAATTGTATGAAGATTTCTCTCTAATTTGCTTGTTTCTTAAAAAGGCTGCAGATTTATTTAAAGATGAAGAGTTCTGCTGGATGGTGGAGGCCAACAGATTGGCAACAGCTTGTTTGTCAGTGATCAAAGCATCGGCAAGTTTCAGGTGATGAATGGAGGGGTGGTGTGTTCTTCCCTTTGATTTTTTCTGATGATGTTCCAAACTTTTTCTTTGAAGTTTTAGATGTCAGTGCGGAGCAGAAGTTTCTCCAAGACCGACGTTTACTGATTTTGAAAGTATGTCTCGATTTAGCACGGAGTTTCTGATGGGCTCGGGCGTTAGGACCAGAGGGTCGTTGGTATACCAGACGCTGAGCCCGTTTACGTACTTTTGAGAGATTTGTGGCAGTCAAAATTAAACCAGGGTGTCTTTGGCATTTGGGGTTTGTTTGAGGAAATTGGAATGGAGGCCTTGGCGCATTTTATGAGGATATTGGAAACCGTTTCTGCGGGATCCGGACTTTGTAGAACTTCCTCTGTGAGTTCCCCACGGACAGTTCCTGCAAAAAGATCCCAGTTCGCTTGTTGAAATTTAGATGTTCTGGAACAGTGCGGCTTTCAGTTATTTTGGATTTTAGAACAATTGGAAAATGGTCACTCCCATGCAGATCGTCAAGTGCCGACCACTCGTAGTCCAGGACCAGCGAGGGGTCGCACACTGACAGATCCAAACATGAGAGAGCACCTGTAGCAGAGTGGAGGAAGGTTGGAGATCCATCATTAAGACAACACAGGTCAAGCTCTGAGAAGACGTTTTCCAGAAGGAGACCTCTAGACGAAGTATCAACGCTACCCCAAAGAGGATTGTGCCCATTGAAATCGCCCAACAGCAAAAAAGGTCGTGGAAGCTCCTCAATCAGGCTGACCAGTTCTTGTCGACTGATGGATACAGAAGGAGGCAGATATAGACAACAAATAGTGACCGTTTTATGCAGAGAGACTCTGGCAGCTAAAGCTTGGAGGGGAGAACTGAGGTAGACAGGGCTAAACAGAAGAGATTTGTGGATAAGCAACGACACACCACCCGTCACACTCCAACTGCAGAAGGCTGTGCTGGTTTAGAAAGAACATTGAAACCTGATAAAGAGAAAGATTTGTCAGAGCGTATCAGAGTCTCTGAAGAGCTAAGACAGCAGGTTTTATATGTTGACAGAGGAGCTGCAGCTCTTCAAAATTAGAGTTCAAACCTCGAATGTTCCAGTGAGATATTGAATCCATGAGGATGGAGAGATGGCAACAGACTTCTCAGTCCATTACTGTCTCATCATCATCCGACTGCAAAGGAGAATATGGATTGCGTGTTTCCAAACTTGAATGTCTTTTCTCTGGACTTTTTTTTTTCTTGGAAGCTCCGGAGGCAGATGATGGGCAAATCCACCTCAATGACCTCTACACCAGAGGGCTTCCCTGGGATCGTGCCTTGATGAGGCACCGCTTGGGGGGCCGCGAGTGCCCTTGGGAGGAACAGGGGGTTTTTTGGGGGGAAGGGGAGCTGTCGAAGCAGAGAGTCTCCCAACCTGTGTCTGCTGGGCAGAATGGGAGGCAGGTTTTTACGCCACCACCATGGGAGTTTATCACAGGGGTAGCGGATTTCTTGCCTCCGCTGGGGGCAGATGGTTTCGATTGCAGAGTCTTGGAAAAACTAAAGGTGTCTGTCTGACAGGAGACAGATACTGTAGAAACTTGTTTCACAACCTGAGAATAGGACTTGTTCGGATGCTGCGAACTGCCCAGAACCAACCTTTTTGCCTCGTGGAATGAATCTTTCTTTCCGTCTTCACCCTTTGGATACTACTTTCCTGGCGCCAAACCGGACACTCTCGAGAGGAGGATGGGTGGCCGCCTCCGCAGTTTGCACAACGCGCCGGATGAACGCACGGCATCTCGTGGCTCGGTTGGCAGCAGACGCCACAAAAATCTCCTCCCCAGAGCATCGATCCCGCACATGGCCAAACTTCTGGCACCGGAAACAACGCATCGGGGATGGAACATACAGGCTAACCTTGACGTTCAAATAGCCCACCTTGATAGACTGTGGCAGCGAAGGGGTGCAGAAGGTCAGAAAGAGGGTATTTGTTGGCACTCTTTCAGAACCCTTGCGAATTGTGACTCTTCGCACATCCATGACTCCCTGGGATTTCAGTTCGAACCTTATCTCATCCTCCGATACTCCTTTCAAGTCTGGGCAGCGAATGACTCCCTTTGAAGAATTTAGGTTCTTGTGAGGCGACACTTTGATTTTTCGGTCAACAAGTTGTAGATTTCAGGAGCCGATCTGACTGACATTTTGTACCACATTCCACCAGAAATGACCCATTTCTCAGACGTTTGATTGATTTTAGGTTTCCTGACAGACAACTAAAACCTTCTGATTGCAAAGGGGCTGAGTGCAGACAAAGGTTTGTCTTCATCAGCGCCCTCCACCACCAACCACGAAGGCCAAGATCCAGATTCTGTTCGGATTTCTGAGTCCGAGTCAGAATCATGATCACCATCAGATCTCACTTTGTCTCTCTTTCTCCTTTTGGAAGGGAGTTTAGATATTGAAGCCATGGTATATGATTTAGGAATTCGTCCCTCCCCTACCCACCCCCACCATCGAGTCCAACTTAGGGGCCAGGGCCAAGAAACTCGTCTTGGACCCCTTCCAGGTTTCAGGAGGGATATACAACAAAGCAGCACCAACTTACCCTATCCCCCCCGATTATGCCCAGCTCCCGGGAACAGAGAACTGAGCACTGCAGGGGTTATCTTGGCCAGCTGGGGGGCTGCCCGTTTTGACCTAACCCCATGCAGGGGAAGCCGGTTGACACACAGAGGCCCATGTGTGCCTCCTGTCTAGGAGAGGTCCGAGCCAAAGTAATGTGTTGAGGGCGCTGGCCCTCTCAATCAATCACCAGGATCTCATCCCCCTCCGTCACAGGTCGCACCGACGGCAAACGCAGCGGATCTTAAGAAGACCACAGAGAGAAAAGGAGTGTGGGAAAGAAGACTTGACGGGGAGACGAAGATAGAAAAGAGCCAAATAAGAAAGGCAGAAAACAAGAAAAAGAGAAAGGCGGGTTACTATTAGTCAGGATCCTCACCCTTAGCCTGTCTGACATGGGAAGCCCTACCAGGGACATCAACTCCTTACCACGTTGCGCTTAGGCCAGACAGCATCTTCTCATTCCCCCCACTTACAGGATGCACCGCACGGCAAACACGGTGGGTCTGAAGAAGACCGCAGAGAAAAAGGAGAAGTGTTCCAAAGAAGGCTTGTAGGTATAGATTAAAGTACAGATTAAAGAGCCGGGTAGGTAGAAACTAGACGAAACAGAGGCTGCAGTTTCTGTGGGGAGACTTTATAGGGGGAAAAAGAGATAGTAAAAGACACGGTAGGCAGAAAAATAGGAAAGATAAGAAAAAGAGGTGGGCTCAGGTTAGTCGAGAAACACCCCCGCCACGGCACTTCACCCATCATACAAAAAAAACTGGCAAAAGATTAACAAGTGTTCAAAAGAAGCAAATATATGTATATACATGCATGTATACATATTCTTGAAGGAAAATGACGATTTTTTTCCTCTCCTACTATGTCCTCAACCATGCCCACAATCAGCACGACCACGCCCCCTTCTTGCCGATGTACTTGGTAGATCAATATCTTCTTCCCGGTAATCTGAATCACTTGACTCATTGTCAGGCTGATCGACAACCACATCATCTTCATTTTCCTTTCACTTTCATCATCACTAATTTCACCTTCGTACAGCATTTCAAACACAATTCTCGCCACCTCTTCGGCAGTAAAGCTTCTGGCAGCCATGTTGATCTGCTCGACTAATTTTCACTTTACAAAACGTAAAAAAAAAAAAAAAGCGTCAAAATCGACCCAGAACTTGCTGAGAAATTGCTTCAAACATTAACACGCTGTATGGGAGCTGCCATTTGTAAGGAAGTAAACAATGTCATGTGACCAGTAAGATGATCAATTATGCGATGCCCTTCAACCGCTGCTATATCCGCGGCCGGGAGTGAAAGGCTTAATGACATGCTGAACATACATTGTTACAGTTAAATCTTCCTTGTAGCATGGTCTTGTGTCGGAATACAAGGAAGTGAAACTTACAAATTATTGACTAAGAAACAAAATAATATACAATATAACTCAATAAGGTAAATGTTTTTTATTGGCTCTCATGGTGACCTCAGTTTCGATGTCCTCTCCGCGTCTGTGGCCTTGGTTTGGTTCCGTCGGGGTCACCGGTATCGGCGAGTCCATGGGGGCTGTCGTTGGACAGACGTGGTGACGCCCTCCGGGGGGAGAGCTCACTCACGCCGGCTCCGCGACTAAGCAATTATTGTCGTCAGTGGGGGGCTTAGTAGGTGGTGTCCTGCGTATGTTAGATCAGAACAGGCGCCACTGAACACCACCGAGGTGACTCGGCAGCAGTGCAGTGTCTCCTCCGGTGGGTTGCCTCTGACAACTTGACATTGACTGTTCCCTGTGGATTGCCGGTGCCGGGGCTGCGGCGGGGCCGACCGAGCTGTAGTTGTGGACAGGGTGTCGGAATGAGCGGCGTGGGTGCACTGCCTCTGAGGTGGTGCAGAGGTTGGGACAGCAAAAAAAAAAAAAAAAATGTTTTTATTAACAGTTTAGAACTAATGTAATTGTTTTAATTGACAGTTTAGAATTAACGGCATTTTACCCAAGTGATATCCAGCAGAGTGATATTCACTTTAGTATGGTGAGTTGAGCAACATCCACTTAAATTGAGATCAACTACAGAGGACTGGTTTGAGGATCATGTAACATTGCTTACGTTCCTATGGGAGCAAAGGCACTGTCCTTGTTTCTCTCACTATGTTATGTGGGATGCAATAAGATGTCAGCTTAGTAATCAGCATTTTGTTTGACACATGGGTCAAGCTTCTGTGATTCACTAAGCTCCTACTCCCCTCTTCCTTTGCCCCATACCTCCAGCAGTCCGGGCAAGCCCACTGAGCCGCTAGAGTTTTAGAAGTAACATTATGTACATTACAGGAATGGCTAAACAACCCAAGCCTAATTCTCAGTTCAGATCAGATCATATCCGATCGTTTGGATCTCATTGGGGAAATGTTTAACTGCATGGCTTTTCAACATTAGTAAGGTGTTGCTGAAATGGAACTGAAGATGTCACTTCACATGATGTTACTAGTGGGAATGACATCAGTATTGATAACGATGAATGAAAACATTAATCATTTATGAAAGTGTGGCTGGTATGAGGAACTGGGTACTAGGATTGACAAGTTAACTGGTTTGCATAAAAATGACTCAGGTTAATTTTTCTTTTTTTTAATTTATAGTCGGTCTTTGATTCAGGTCTGTGTCAACATATTTCTTATAGCAATTGTGGATTGTTTCTCTTTTTCAGGAAAACAGTTATTGTCATTGCTGCAGTTCTTGGACAAGTGTTGGTGCCAAGAGGGAAGTTTAAGAATGCAGCAAGAGAAAAGGCATTCTCGAACTTTCACAGAGAACTGCAATTGAACTGCAGAAAAGTTGCAGAGGCAACATCACCTGTAATTGCGCCATGGCTATGTTTGAACACCTTCGAACGTCTGGTGTTCAAAAATTATGATGAACCTTTTCAGAGGATGTTTCCCCATTGTCCTGAAATAGCTGAAGAAGAGAGAGACATAGTGGAATACATTGGGGGCTATGTAGTGCATGCAATGAAGAAGCAAGCACAAAAGATTAGAACATGGTGGGGAAAGGGATAGCATTATGGAATGTTTATGTGCACTTACTGTTGGAGTGGATTCATTAAAAAAAATAAAGGTAAATGGACTGTGATGCAGAAAATTTGATCTGCCGAGGTGTTTCAGCCAACATGACACCTTACTGACGCAGCAAAGGTGAGTTGTTGTTCCATAAAAATAGGCACTGTTTATAACCGCTCTGTGTGTGTGTGTGTGTGTGTGTGTGTGTGTGTGTTTATGGAGGAAGATGGCTAGAGATGGGGGTGGAGATGAATACTGTTAAAATGGCAAGGCGTTTCACATGAGTTATGTGGGAAAACACATAAATATTGCCGGTGGCTCAGTACTAAGCAGATACCGGAATGTTTACCACCAACCCACAGGAGGGTGAAGATGGCTTACAGAAGTATTTAAGGCAACTGGTACTTTAACACAAGCATACCTCCTTGTCACAAGTGCTATGACTACTAAAGGGCTACAGGCTTGACATGCTCAATAAACTGGGTGATGAGTGATAATGTGAAACTGCTGCCCGCAGTCACTTAGTACTTGCACTCAAACCTAATTCACACCTGGACGTGTAAACTGATGTAGAGTACTATGAAATTAATTATGTAAATATCATATGGCTGTAGCACCATGTTTTCTTTGCTGCACCCAAAGTGAGAGTGCTATTTATTTACATTTTGCTTTCAGACAATAGCAACTGAACACCAAAGTACGCTCATTCATTGTGATGTGGTAGTTAAAAATTTGGGTTGCCTAATGTCAGAGTGTTTAGCCCCATATGTTTTTGTTTTCAGGGATTTGGGTGAAGCCCAAAGTAGTGGACACAGCAGTCCAGACTGAGAGTTCTTTCGGCTGTTACTGTAAGCGTTCACTTCATGAACCTCCTCTGGCAAGCTCCAGCCCAGTCCACAATCAGCTGGACTGCACCTCCAGCCCAGTCCATGATGTGGATGACGATGACACCACTGAGTATGGCTGCGATTCCGATATTGGTTCTGACCTGGACTTTGACCCACAGAGCGAGTCCTATGCCACTGAGACAGTGTGTGCTCAGTACAGTACATGTAGTTTTCTCCATTAAAATAAGAGCTCTGTTTTCATAACAAGAGTTGAACCTCCAGGTACAATATCCTACGCAGCTGCTGTTGTGCAATTTTAGAAATACTCGTTAAAAGAAATGTTTCTGTTAACTCCCCCCATAGACCAGTTTTTTTTTTTTTACATTCACATGCTTTAGGTATTTTCCCCCTGTGTACTAATGAGAAATTGTATGCTGTTAATAGACAAGTTCATAACAAGAAAAGCCAGCCTAGCATTACATACACTACATCCATTTTATTTTCGTATCAGTCTGTCCTGGTCCTCTCTCACAGTTTACATGCTTTTTTTTCCCCAGGATGACAGAAGAACCAAGTGATGACAGTATGACCAGTTCAGTCCAATCTGTGCCAGCTTTTGAGAAGAGGAAGTACCTGGTTTTCCAGTCTCTCTCCTTGAACTGTCCCAAGCTGTGCTCCTGCTGCTGCAGTCCCAGTCTCTCTCCTTGAACTGTTCAAGCTGTGCTCCTGCTGCTGCAGTCCAGTCTCTCTCCTTGAACTGTTCAAGCTGTGCTCCTGCTGCTGCAGTGCAGTCTCCCTCCTTGAACTGTTCAAGCTGTGCTCCTGCTGCTGCAGTGCAGTCAAGCCAGAGCGGGAAGAATTGAGGGCCCTGCTCACTGTCACTGCAAAATGCGACAGTTGTCAGTACGTCAGGCCGTGGAGAAGCCAGCCTCTCATCAGCAAAATGCCAGCAGGGAATCTCCTGCTGTCTTCATCCATTTTATTTTCAGGGTCCCTGCTGACCAAAACATTCCGCTTGCTGGACTGCCTCAATATGGCCAGGATGTCAGACTAGACATTTTACAGCCACCAGCAGAAGTATCTTCAGCCTACAGTCATTAATGTCTGGTTAGAAGAACAAGCCAAAGTTATTGACAGCTTGGAAGAAGTGGGGGGCATGTCTGAGCTGACCGGAGATGGCAGAAGTGACAGTCCAGGGCACTGCACCAAATATGGTGGATCCAACACTATAGAATGCCGCATCAACAAAGTTACTGATGTGCAGTTGTTCAGGTAAGTTCCATATGTACAGATACCTTTAAATAATCCTAACCCTCATTATTAAAGTCTTATTTGTTCCCAGGTGAAGGCAGTCCAAGTTTTCTCTTCTTTTTTTTTAATATTTTTAAAATGGGATACCATAAACAAAGGGTTGAAAAGAGAGATGTTGTTTTCATCTTGCAAAACATCAAGTTCATGCATTAGCAGACAAGCATAAAACAATAACTTTTTGCCATAGATATAAAGAGGGAACAGTATCTTCACCTTCTGCAGTTACGAGTTCCACTGTGCATACTGAAGTTACTCATGACTTCCTGCCAATCTGATTTGCTCTCTATCTACCTGCCATTGATGGGTTGGCTGGCTGTTCTCTCCACTTTCAAGCTGTGTTCCACTGTAAAGTTTCAATCGCACACACCCCAAAGACAAAGACTGCTGTGCTGTTTGCAAGTGGTTAGTGACCTGCATGAGCGAACAGATCTCTGATAAAGGCAAACAGTGGAATGCGAGGCAAGACACTGGATATGCCCCCTCTTCATCTGTGATTGGCAGAGGAAAATTCATTGTTATGACACTACTAGTAATCCTGTTTAGAGATGTGAGGAGAAAATATACATCATATGTGTAGAACACTGTATATATCACTTGCATACAAATTTGTTTTAATCTGTAATGTCAGCCTAAAGCAGCACTCTCTGGACATAACAGTACAGCCCAGAGAGGAGGTACAACTAAGTTTGGTGATTTCATTTTCAAAGAAATTGTCTATAGTGTTAACAGAAACAAAAGTTTTCTGGGGATGTACACCAGGTTGGTTGCTAAGTTGCATTTTACTTGTAGTAATTGATTTGATTGTAAACTGTTCTTACTCTACAAAATGTCATCTTGATCAGAACTATTTTATTCTGTTGATCCAAAAGCCACAGTCGAAACTATCAGTAACTATCAATAAGCTTGGCAGAACCAGTTTAAAGAATATACATGTAAAAGGGAAAAATATTCTGCTTGATCACAAATACAATTAACCCTTCAAGTGCTACTGATTGAACAATCCATTGGATCAATAGTGTGGCTTTGGTGCCACCAACCAAATATTCTGTCGGTTGCCTATCCCATTTTAGCTGGTATACCCCAGAGGTTTTACCAAGGACTTGGCTTTGTGACAAAAGTTAAGGATTCCCCCCTCTGCTGACACTAATCACATTGTGTGAAGTTCCATGCCTTTGAAAGTGTGAAGCCAACAGGTCAAAGGGATCGACTTTGTTCACACTTTTCCAGACCATGCGAGCCAGCCAGTGTGCATGTGGTGATGACAACAGAAGACAAACAGGCCTGTGGTCTGTGTGGATCACCAGTGTACATGTTGTGACTGACACAACAGAAGACAACAGGCCTGTGGTCTGTGTGGATCACGATGTACATGTGATGACTGACAACAGAAGACAACAGGCCTGTGGTCTGTGTGGATCACCAGTGTGCATGTGGTGATGACAACAGAAGACAACAGGCCTGTGGTCTGTGTGGATCACCAGTGTACATGTTGTGACTGACACAACAGAAGACAACACAGGCCTGTGGTCTGTGTGGATCACTGATGTACATGTGATGACTGACAACAGAAGACAACAGGCCTGTGGTCTGTGTGGATCACCAGTGTGCATGTGGTGATGACAACAGAAGACAACAGGCCTGTGGTCTGTGTGGATCACCAGTGTACATGTTGTGACTGACACAACAGAAGACAACAGGCCTGTGGTCTGTGTGGATCACCGATGTACCATGTGGTGACTGACAACAAGACAACAGGCCTGTGGTCTGTGTGGATCACCAGTGTACATGTGGTGACTGAGAACAGAAGACAACAGGCCTGTGGTCTGTGTGGATCACCGATGTACATGTGGTGACTGACAACAGAAGACAACAGGCCTGTGGTCTGTGTGGTTTCACCAATGTACATGTGGTGACTGACAACAAGACAAACAGGCCTGTGGTCTGTGTGGATCACCGATGTACATGTGGTGACTGACACAACAAACGAAGACAACAGGCCTGTGGTCTGTGTGGATCACCAGCGTACATGTGGTGACTGAGAAACAGAAGACAACAGGCCTGTGGTCTGTGTGGATCACCAGTGTACATGTGGTGACTGAGAACAGAAGACAACAGGCCTGTGATCTGTGTGGATCACCAGTGTACATGTGGTGACTGAGAACAGCAGACAACGGCCTGTGGTCTGTGTGGATCACCAGTGTACATGTGGTGACTGAGAACAGCAGACAACAGGCCTGTGGTCTGTGTGGATCACCAGTGTACCTGTGGTGACTGACACAACAGCAGACAACAGGCCTGTGGTCTGTGTGGATCAGAGATGAACACGCACAGAAGGGCTGCTTGCGGCAAGCATGGGAGAGGCAGGGGGGTAGTGTGAAGGTGGGGTGGCAAGGTAGAGTGGATGCAGTTCTATAGCACTGGCAGAGGCACTTTTTTGTGCATGCATGCTGGCACTGAAAAGAAGGGATTAAACACATTATTCATAGAATTTATGAAGGGGTTATACACAATATTCATTTATATTTGATGAAGGCTTAACCAGCATGCTGAACATTTTTGCAGGCTGTTCCTGGCTGCCATGCACTAAAATGAAAATTCTGAGAGGGGATATCTCAGGAGGAGGATGGCAGTGTGAAAACGGCCATCTACTTTACCAAGGCCAAGATGGGGGAATACAGTATATGCAAGCTGAAGTCTGGATCCAACCTATGGTGAGTACAAAGCCTACATACTCACCCCCTATACAGTGATTTTTAGGACACTGTATGTTATGTCGGGCAAATCACTATTGACAGACACATTTGCCTATCCAACCCACCGACAGCGCAATTCCTCATTGAACATTCACTTTTATCTGCATTGACGGAAATTGCCAACAACATGCCAAAGTTTACCAGAAAACCTGTGACGTAGAATACGCCTAGGTAGAACATGGCAAGACAGGACACTAGTCGGAACATATGAGTCAAACCTTATCAGTTTTGAACCGCCAGCACTGAAGAGAGAGCAGACGACGAACAACGAGTAGAAGTGGAGGCACCAACACTAAATCGTGCTGGCAACAGATTGGTGAGTATTTTGTCGTCCATGAATGATCTGCAGTTAGCACAGTGTGTCATGCAGTGAGTGACCGGCTTGGCTTCAAGCTCATCGTGTGTTGATCACTGGGTATGTTTGTGTTGATTTGTTGGAAGAACTTAGAATTTTGAGAAGTCCAATGAAACAGTGGCTGCACACTTTTCGCTGTTACCTCAAGAAAAGATCTGTTTATTATGTGGGGGTGGGGGTGGAAAAGAAGAAGAAGGGGGTGTGTGGGCTGTGTCAGAGCCTGTGTGATGACAGCATGTGCGTCTCTGAGGCCCAACGAAATCTTCAATGATCATGCCTGAGATGCGACTTCCAGGAAATATGATTTTGACAGCGAGTACATTGTCATCTACATGAATGACGGTGAGGACATTGCAAAGAGGGGAAAACTTTGATTTCTTGGACAGATGCTACTCAAGACCATGACACAGAAAGAAGAGTCAGGAGGGCAACAGTCTGGGTTGAAGGTAGCAATTGGCTATGTATTGAAAAGGTAAGGTAAGGTAATGTTGTTTACAGCCCAAAACCGACCGCAAAGGGCATATTCAGGGCTGTCGCTTTTTAAATCAACTCACAGATCTGCTCCAGCTCAAAAACCTATCCAAGTCACTGCTCAAGAAACTGGCTGGGACGTACAGCATAATACTAGCTTACCAAACAAAGTACAGTGACTCTGGAAACACATTCTTGACTAACAATCTCTTTTTGCCCCGTTGGATCTGCCTGAAAAAGAGCAAGGAAGTCAGGTTGGTATAGGGCATAGGGCCACTCGTCATCACAGAATTTCACAAAATTCGACACAGGACATACCAAGAACGTCAAACTACTTTGCCATTAGCGCCAGGCTACTCAGCCAGACAGTCAAGGTCCAAAAAAGCATTCCTTCTAAGAAGTACAGGGAATACATCCATTGGCATGACAAAGGTACGGAATCAGTCCACAGCCATTTTGAATGCTACATCCCAGAGCAAAGGGGGCTGGTACAAAAGGCAGTTTGCCTGGTTGCAAAAGAAATTGCCTATTTTTTTGCAAAAATAACATTTTTCGCCCATTTGCATCTCCCAGAAAAAAGCTGATTTCTTTGGTGAAAACAAAGGGTGTTCAACACCAAGGAAAAAAAAAAAACAGAAGATTAAGATTAGGATTAAAATTACAGTTCCCGTCAACAGCAGAGGTTTATCTCAGGACTGTCACCAGTTTTTAATCATTATCTCAGGACTGTCACCACCGTTTCAATCTACACGTATATATGTTGGAAAAGGATTAAAAGCAAAACCTTACCCAACCCATTAACCTTTAGCACCACTGTAGGCGCACTATGTCGCCGAACCGATTATTTCCTTTTTGGCATCTGCAGGTGCACTGTGTCGCCGAGAAGCGAAGGGGTGTTCAAAATTTGCGGGTTTGTGAACACTATTTCGTTTACTAATAATGGAAATGCCGTCACTTCCAATTCAAAACAAAAGACAAAATTTGCTCTCCGTCCGCCATTTGCATTTCCTTCGATTCAACGCGCAACAGCGAATTTTGAAAAGTAAACATCGATTTTCGTTAATTTTCACTAAAAAAAACAATGCAGACGCTTGATTTTGAAAGATTACTTCAAGGGTAATCTTCAACTTTAGAATACTAAACTCAGGGGGGCTGTTTAGACAAAAACAAAGGGTGTTTTAGGCTCACCTCGATGCGCTGAGTTGAATGGAACCTCAGCTAAGCTCTAGGACCACTCCATTTCCCATGAAACGTGACAAATACACAGTAAGCGAGTAGTCCTCCCCACCTGCACGCCATTTTGACTGTCTCAGAGAAAGAAAACCCCCTTAATCAGTGTTTCGGCCCTTAACTCCTGACACTCTAAGGAGGCCGGGCCACACCTAGGTCTGAATCTAGGTGCCCCTCTGTCGCCTCACTTTTTTTTAGCTGTCACGTTAGACCTCCTAAGCACCATTGGTCGCCCCCCCCCCCCCCCCTCCAATTTGCAACAAAGACATCACAATTGATTAAAAATGGTGTGTGTGTGTGTGTGTGTGGTGTGTGTGTGTGTGTGTGTGTCTGTCTGTGGCACGGCAAGTTACAGAGGAAAAACTACTGAACCAAATCATTCTGAAAATTGGTACCAAGGATACTGGAGTGTCGGGTGAAGATGCACGGAGCCTGCAAAATGTCAATTTCGGTTGTTGGACTTTTCGGCGCACAAAATCTGATTTTCTGCCACCACTTCATTGCTGTTGCTCCAAGCCCGAGTTTGTAGGAATCTTTTCTGTGTTTTCATGGGAAACCGAAAGTAGGAACTCTCTGTGTGTTTTCATTGGAAACCGAAAGTAGGAACCGCGTGCTAGAGAACCAAAAATAGGGAATCTCTGTGTGTTTCATTGGAAACCAAAAGTAGGAACGGCGTCTAAGAAGTATTAAGAACCGGACGGAAAATATAAAAATGGCGGCGGACGAGCGAGAAGAAACCTCAAAACTTGGTTCCTGTTGCCCAGGTTTTGCAGCCCCAAACAGGTACTTGAAGAGGAGTGGACACTGCTGGAATTGATTCAGCCAATGGATTACCACAGACAAGGCAATACAGTGGTTGGCGGCCGGAAGAGGCCTGCTGAGAAAGACCACTTGCTATGCCACGCCTGTGGAAATGACATGACTCGTTTCAAAAACTACAATGGTTCACATATAGACGGCAAGCGTGGAAGTGTCCGGCCCCCCCAGTGCGAGGTTGCCACCAAAGAAGCATCAGGTACGTTGTTCGTGGCTTATGGTACGGTGTTATGTGCAACCTGTTTTCGCTTTCTGTCTTTATCGCATCTGTTCTGGCACAAAAGAAAGAGGGGACCACCGCCACCTCCCCTGTCCACCTATCCCTTTTGTGAGTAATAAGTTAAGCTAGTAAACATTTCAATCCATCTCATTGCAGGTTTGACAGCTGGTTCCAACGTTCACACCTGTCTCTCACGAAGAGCATCCTGCTGCTGTCTGAGTTTGGGCGGAGAGATTTTCCCATGGCCAGATCTGCGCGAGCTGGGGATCAGCACCACGACAGTCGTCGACTGGTGCAACTCATCCCGGAGGTAAGCATGATGTACAAGTTCAACAGTCTAGACTTTCACTCTCACTCCAATTTACCTAACTGTCAAGTTTTGGGGTTTAAACTTCACTGTAGCTCCGACGCTTCATTTAGAAAATGATAATAATGTTCATATTTGTTGTTTGGTATATTTTGCTATGGGTTGGATATGCTTGTTTCTGAAATTGATGGTTATGTGTGATGTGTGTGTGTGGGTGTGTGTGTGTGGCAGGTCTGTGATGAAGACCTGGCCGCCACCCGCAGCGACATGCTCGGCGGCCGCGATTCTCAGACTGGGCAACAAAGCCGTTGAGAGATAGATGAGACCAATATTTCCTCAGGAAGTACCACGGGGCCAGTGGCGATGAGAGGCATTGGGTCTTTGGCGGTGCATTGAAAGGGAGACAGGGGGAATGCTTCATGGGAATGGAGAAGTACAAGACCGGGCCAGGCCCACGCCTGAGCCCTGATCATGACGTGGATCCTTCCTGGGCTCCCCACATCATCTGGGATGGAGGGCGTTACTACCAACACCTTGGAGCAGTTAGGCGGGGGGATATACCTGCCCCGATGTGATCGTGCTCAATGAACAACATTTCGTGGACCCCAACACCCCGCGCATCCACAACCAACCCACCATCGAATAATACTGGATGAGGGCAAAGATGGAGCTGAGGCTGTGATCGGCTGCAGGATACTGTGTATTTGTCGGCAGTTTCATGGGAAAGTAGTGGTCATACCAGCTTAAGGCTGAAGTGTTCCACGTCACACTTTAGCGCATCGAGGGTGCGCCAAATACCCTTTTGTTTTCGTCTTAGAACAGCCCCCTGGAGTTTTTTTAGATTCGCAGTTGAAGATTACCCGGGGACACAACCCCAACCAGAGAAAAGTGAATCAACTGGAGCGTTCATTGGCGGGAACAAAATAACAAAGTTATGTACAACATTTTCGTCATGTAATAGGACAAGCGTATGCCAACTGTTCGCGTGGAATCGTCCATCACTCCATAAGCGACACGATAGCGCACGTGTAACCTACAGCGCTAACTGCATAAGGAATGAATGTCTCGCGTGTTCACACACTGGGACTAAGCGTTGTGGGCTGACTGATAGTGGGTCGCGTCCCTGACCATTCTATAAAGGGACGAGCTGAAGGTTCCCATAATCGTTCGAGCTCGTTCTCAATACATCGTTCGAAAGGGGAGGCATCGATTCATTTTAGGCAGAATGCCAGGCAAAGGAAAACAAGAACGCAGTGTGATACATCACAGGGCCAGGTAGCCAAAGCCACAGGTAGTGGCAGGGCCGTCGTCTATTCTTCACAAGCCCAACACACAATATCCCAGCAAGAAGATATCCATCAGCGAGAAACGGCGCATCGCGGAGTCTCGAGCAGACAGACTCCCCAGAACAGCTACCCCACGGTCCTCCTCTTGCTGCTTTCCACCGCATAGCCAATCCATGCGATTAGCAAGAGCCCGGACAAACCGAATAAAGCACCCGATGACCAAGATAAGTGCCTTCCTCTGGCAGGCAAGGAGGAAGAGGAGTCAATGTGTTGAATATCCAGTCTATGTGTTAGATCTTGACCATTTCTGTTGTACATCAGAAGAAGCTTGACTACCGGCGCATAGGACAAAGAGCACAGCTGTGGATGTAGCAGGCAGATAAGATGGGCGCAGACTCCAGACCACTTACCGGGCAGGGTTCAGTCCCTGGAGGATACCAATACTAGACCCACAAGATGGAAGAGTGGTGATGGCGGCTCCTGACTGAGAGGGAAGTCTGGATCAAGGAAATCTTCCGTTTTTCTGCGTACGTGGTACGCCACCGGCCAGAGCACTTTGCACACAAAACTCCAGCAAAAACAGGGGCTTCCATCGCTGACAGATGCCAGAGCCTGCATTTTCACAGGAACAAGATACCACTAGCCAGATCCATCCTCCCACCGCCGAGTAGCCACCAGCTCCAAGAATAAGAAGAGAGCGAGGAGGAAGATGATGTGCTCTGCCTGCTGTGTCTCCAGAAGAAGGTACATGAACCAGCGCGGGAGTTGAGCCTCAAGAGCTTGTCACATCCCAGCCTATCAATGCTACCGGACGTCCTGTTATGACAAACTAACGTGAGAGACAGTCTTGTGACCATGTCCAAGAACGAAGTTTAAAAAATTGCACCAGCTCGCATCCACACCATCCTGACCAGTCTGATGGAGGAAGACAGCGAGGCTGAAGAAGGACTTGCCTATAGTCGTCCAGCCTAGCCCGATGCAGGTATGCTCCTCCTGCCGCCAAACAGCCACAGTCACCCATGTCGAATATAGGGATTTTCCCAGCATCCTCCAAGCAATGTGGCACCACAAGACCTCCTCCAGCTGCAGTTCTGTCAGTCACAGTCCAGATGTTACATGGCAAGGGAATTTATCAGCGCCCCATGAGAGCCCACGGTTTCAGAAACTAGTCAGGTCCAACATACACACCGATGATGCCCACCTCCACCTTCGGATCCTTGCCCAGCCATTGCACATCAACAGCCTTCTCTCTCTTCTACTGTTTCTCAGCCCACCAGCTACTGGACCAGAGTTCCACTTCAAGTCAGACAGCCACAGTCCGTCACTCCTGGAATTTCTGCATTTTTTCTCCCGATGTCAGTTAGTGGTTTGTCTGAATTTTTGGACCTACTACCAGCACTGGACTCAGCATCAGTGTTTGTCAGGGGGCAGCACTGTCAAAAACCAGAGTTGAGCTCAACAAGGAGACCAGAGCACTGGCAACTCAGATTATGCGCTCAACACGGAGGACAGCCAGCCACCACAGCAACACAAGAGTTCTGAGCTTCGACAACCCCAATGTAACACGCAAGAGGACCTAGAGACATTGTTTCAGCTTTCCCTAACTGCGCGTTACTTATGTCAAAATATATAATTTGTGTTGTTACCTAAAATTGCAATGATTTGTATTGTATATAAAACTACATAAATAATAGCAGCCCAAATAATATATAATTTTGTTTTGTTACTAGAATTTAGCAATTTTGTCGTATTGTATTAAAACTCGTCATGATGCAGAGAAATTTAACAAACGCCATAAATTAATGGCCCAAATAAATAATATTTGTCTTTGTTCATAAAAATTTGCCAATTTTGTATTGTATGATAAACTGCATATGAAGAGAAATAAAAAAAACGATCATATAATGGCCCCAATATAGATAATTTGTTTTGTTAATAGAATTTGCACTTTTGTATTGGTATTATAAACTGTCATATGAAGAGACATTAAAAAATCGCACTAAAGAAATAAATCCTTAAAATATAAATAACTGGCCCCATAGAAAGAATCAGAATTTTGTAAAAATAAATAAAGTAGTAACTGTAAAAAAAACAACAATAATAAAGTTCCACATAGTGAAAACAAAATAAAGTAATAAAGTGGCTTTACAGCCAAAACCGATTGAGTGCAGCCCAGCCGCCGTGGGCGAAGTGGTTAGCTTCGCGGACTCCCGGCTGGGAGGTCGTGGGTTCGAATCCCATCAAGAGTCATGTGGGGTTTTCTGCCCCCCGACCGGCTCTACCCAGAGTTGAGTTTGCTGCGGACTCAGTGGGGAAGACTGGGACCACACAGTCGAGTTTCATCCACTTAATGATGCGTTTCTGAGAGTGTTGCTCAAAATTCCTGACCAAACACTGCAGGTTGCCTGTATCTCTCGGGCGCTGGTTGACGCGGGATATATTATGAATGGAAGCGTTAGAGTACAGCCCTGTCATGTAGTCTCAGACCGAAAGGGAAATCCGTAGCTATCATCTTAATCATCCTCATTCTCATCGATCAGCATAAAAAAAACAAACAGTCTCAAATTCTGTGGCCCTTCATGCCCTGCTTCTCATGGTGACCTCAGTTTCGATGTCCTCTCCAAGTCATGTGGCCTTGGTTGGTTCCGTCGGGGTCACCGGTACGGCGAGTCCATGGGGATGTCGTTGGACGGACGTGGGTGGCGCCCTCCGGGGGGAGAGCTCACTCACGCCGTCTCCGCGACTACGGCAATTATTGTATAGTTAGTAGGGGGCTTAATTAGTAGGTGGGTCCTGTATGTTAGATCAGAAACAGGCGCCACTGGACACCACTGAAGTGACTCGGCGGCAGTGCAGGGTTCTCTCGGTGGGTTGCCTCTTGACGGACTGGACACTGACTGCGTTCCTGTGGGATTGCCGGTGCCGGGCTGTGGCTGTGGAACGGTCACCAGTGTCTTTCTAGAAGGAATCGGTCTGTGGGGATGCACTGTCCTTCTGAGGCCGGTGTTTTGGCAGAGGTTGGGACAGCAAAAAAAAAAAAAAAGTTTTGACAAATAAGCTTGACAGTTCTCTTGGGTGATGCTGCATGGGGCCAAGCAGGACCTGGATCTGTTGGCAGAGGATACAAAGGCATTTCAACAACCCTCCTAGGCTCGGAGACCAGTCTATAGTTGAAAATTGGCTCTTCATAGGAGAGACACAGAGGCTGTAAGGTTTCATCAGTAGGGGCGCGGGCCAAAAGGCATCATCTTCTAATGAAGAAGTAAGTAAGGAACATCTTCAGTGTCATTGGGAAGGAGGATCGGGCTCAGGAAATCCAATTGTACCATCTTCAACACTTTGCTTAAGTTCACGGAATTGTAGATTTGTGCATCTGATGCTGATCCAAGGCCGCACCAACATCTGCCCAGATAAACTTGTAATCTGCATCAACAAGAGCCATCAAACACAATGGAGTAGAAGCCTTGATAATCCATGTAGTACAAGGACCCACGTTTGGAGGACTCCGGGCAGGCCACATGCTTGCCATCAAGTGCACAACATACATGAGGAAAGTTCCATCTTTGCTGAAAGTTGGTTTGCGCAATTCTCACCACCTTCAGGAGTACTGGGCCACCACCATCACCTCATTCAGGGATTCATCAATAATGCCCTGGCAAACTTCTCTGACCACTATTGACTGGGTATTGTGAGGGACCCTCCATCCAAACTTCTTGAAGCACAGCCGGTCACCAGAACAGGCATGGTGCCGCAGAGTCAGGTGCCAGCTTCATGCCAGGATCAAGGGCCTGTCTGAAGGGAGTGTGTTTCTCTGAGTATCCTTGGAACAACTCTGTACAAGTTCATCAAACATTTCTGGTGGCTACGCATGAAGTTCTTGAAGGATGCCCTGGTCTTCAGCTCTGAGTTCCACCAAACAGTGGTCCCAAACACACCCAAACTGGTATCGCCTCACAATCCATGGTCTTATCCACAACCTTTTCTTGTGAGCATTCTTTCTTTCTGTTATTCTTCAACTGGTGAAGTGTCAAGTCTATGATGTTTGTAATGATGCTGGAGAGCAGCCTAAACAGTATTCTCGCTTCCGTGCATCTTCCATCATCAGGATCAGGATTCTTCTGAAACAGGTTCTTCACTCTCTGAAAATTCGAATAAACGACTGAGGGGGGCACTCTGATAGCCAGTTTAATATTGCCCAATGCCCTTCATCACACGTTTTAAATAATTTAACATGTAAGTTAGAAGGTACGGTCCATGGTCCGTCCACCATGCATCATTACGTTGAATACGTCCCATATACGTGCCTATACAGTTAGAAAGTCGCTCTCTTAAGTACTTCGTAAGCGTCCGAGAGGACATCAGAAGAACGTTTACTGATCAGTTTAAGGATTCGCTTCGACACGACTCGCCATTTTTCCCCGCGTACTTCGCCCGTATTCAACTTACGGGTAGCAAGCCACGTGTCAAACGACTACTGACGATGGCCGAACTTAGTTCGTAACACTGTACTTCTAACTTCTATGAGTAGCGCATCACTCATACGTTGGAATACGTCGAAAGTTTTGTGCCATGTTCAAAAACTTTTTTTGGACCCTCGACGAACGCCAACGTATGTCAGCGGCTATCAGGACGTATCATGACGTGCTTAAAACTTAACATTATAACTTACTTCTAACTTACTGAACGTATCTCAGTGTATGCCAAAGGTATGCCCCGGTACTTTTTTGGGCGCGGCAATACGTTTAGCCAATTCGTCAGAAGGATGAAGGGCCCTTACAGGGACCGAAACAAACATAGGTATGCCAGTCAAGGGAAGGAGCAGAGAGAAGGGAAAACGCTGGTCCCCACCGTTACATCAGCAAATGAAGGACGTCAGCTTCGACGAAATGAAGGCTTTTCCTAGCCATCCTACTTCTGGGAACTGGCCTCAACCAATAACGTTCATTCATTTGTCTCTATGGGTCAACTGACGAATTCAATCAAAATGCCAGGCTTCAGGTACGACATTATGGTCAACGGCGACAGATTCAATGGAATCTTCATCCTCTTAACAATTCCAGACCCCAACACTATTGCCAAACCCCCCGAGGACATCCGAACATGGAGGCAGGGCACATAAAATTCTGTCCACTTATGAAAAACTGAGCCAACTGTGGCAAACAAAAAATTACTTTTAAGCATAGGAAAAAGAACTATTTCAGATGATGATGAGCAGGATTCACTTCAAAAGGCAGGACAGGTTTCTTCATCCGTACATGCCAGCCAAAACCTAACCAAAAGTGAGGCGTGAAAGCCTGAGGGCCTTGCATGATGCTAAAACCACCTGGCTACATGTAAAAACTCAGCAGCTGTTAATTAATAGGCCGTGAAAACGGGTCCAGACACAAAGGGGCGGTGGGAAAGGAGGCACATCAAGTGGCAGACCTCACAGGAACCACTTACAACACCAAGGGCCATGTTGTCTACATGGAAAGTTTTTTGCAATCCACTGCACTTTGATAGCCTGGCTCAAGACCCAGAACAAGCGAGCTGTGGCACACTGCGTGTCAACAGCCAAGGGTATGCCTGAATGCATCACACGACCGAGCAACAGCCCCGTGTTGGCCAGCCCCCATGAACATGCAAGCTTGGTACAATAGGTACCTCTCTGGGGGACCGCAGCCAGGAACCCTGATGACCCCTGCACTCTGCCCAGACCACGGGAAAAGAAAGTGAGCTCCAAACCTCTCAAGGCCACAATTGTGTGTGGAAAACCATGTCTGTCCGTACTATTGCGCAGAGGGGAGGAATGACGCGAGACCGCAAGCACCTACACCTGATGTAAACAGGGCGAACAAATGTGGAAGACAAAGGTTTTCTACCTTTTCGAAGTGTGCTTCTGCATGCCCTGTGTCAGGAAGGTCCTTGCGGTTCGCCGTGCACTGCCGGCCAGAAGGAAAAGGCCGGCTACGGCTTGCATCTAGCTTGCGCGGCTCCCAGCCGGTGTCCCCCCCGGAGAGGCGAAGGACGACGACCCCGCGCCGGCTGGTATTGACAGGTACACCAGCGGTACCCAACCCCACGCAATCATGACAACGAACAGCCCTTACTCGCCAGGACTGTTGTGTTTGTTTCACTGTGCAAAGACGCGCACCCGCCCCGTTGTCTGCCGAAAGGGTGCTGTGGCCCTCTGACCCTACCAAGGCTTCCGATGGTACCACAGTATGGTCGACTACCACGGTAGCCTGCCCCCCAGCACTCCCTCCCCGTCCCACACGTAAGGCCACACATCTTCCGTTTGGTTCTTGGGTTTTTTTTTCAACGTACAAAACCGCCTGCCGACCAATGCCTTCATGACATCTTCCTCGCTCTCCCTTTTTTAGCCCCCCCCCTTCACTTTTGACTCCATCCTAGCCCGTTTATACCAAATGATACACCAGCGGTCCTCCAATTTTTTGTCATTGAAAACAAACCCCGTCGCGGGACCCAGGCAGCAATCCCGAACAACCTGGCCCCCGTGTGCTCCCCGTTCCACACCATGCACCGCCCCCCCTCTAGCTAAAACCAACTGTTGGAATCCCATCTGTAATCTGAAAAAATCAATCTGGGCGTAGACCAATCTCCCCACACCAAATTCACACGCTGCAATCCGTCATTGCGCTTTAGGCCGTTCCCAAATATTGCAGTGGGCCCATCCCCGCCAAAGATTCATATTATCTGCAGGTGGAATGTTCCTTCTAATTAGGTCTAATGCATATAAAATCCCAGCAGTTAAAAAGAATATGTCTGGAGATATCCGCCTATCCCGGCACAACGAAAGGGGGTCTTCTCCCTTCACTCACCCTAATGAGTAAATAGGCAGACCATTCAATTACACACTATGTTTTCCCTTTTCGCGCCAGCAGCATGGGACAGGATTTCATTCATCTGGCCGTATTTGCTGCAGCTATGCGTTTTCGGGACGCTCCCTCCTCTCCATCAAACTTGATACGACACTATTGTGCCTTGAGAATCTGAGATGCGCATACAATGAATGGTGAGAAGGCCGCCGATGGAACAGCCGTTTAGAAAGGGATCCACCTCTTGTGCTCTCATCCAACCACGATGACCGGAACCTGCCCCAAAAAATCTCAAAAAACCCTGAACTAAATGAAGAAAACATGGTAAATAAACTTTAATAAGATGGACGTTTTATGTTTTTTGCTCCTCATACTTAAAGCTGACCAGAATCCCGTGCCAATACAGGAAGTCATTAGACGGGGACTGCCAAAATCACTGCCCTGAGCCAAAGGTCGTGCAGTCAGTTCTGCAGGTCATACTGCTTTCAGAGGGAATGTGTCGACATTTCGTCTCCGACAGTGGAATTATCGGCGGACTACACCACATCACATTTGCACCTCGGTTAAAAATAAACATGGTCTTAAGGTTCGAAACACCTAAAAAAAAAGTGGTTTATAAATTAAGGGAAACTGGTTGTTTGGGCTGCTGATTACAACAAACCCTATTTCGGAGACAAACATCCAGGAGGGTGGTGAGGAAACTTGGAAATGTCGAGATGAAACTTACTATCCGCCCCGTCCAGAAACGACGCCTGCCAATACCGACGGGGGAATCGTGGTTGGAATTCCTGCATATTTCCCTTGGAAATGCGGATTCATAACACAGTTGGGCCGGGTGTGGGGTTCTGACAAAAAAGCACTGTGTTTGTAATTTAAAGATAATTTGTACTCATTACGATGAGAGGGAACACTCTCTGCTTAAGCAGATGGGGCGCTGAACAGTGTAGTACGGAGAGCGCCAAGGAGAGGCGGAAGACCCTGCTGGTGCCGGGTTCGGACTTCGATCGGCTCTCGCCGGCGCCATCAAAGGATGCTGCCGTAGTCAACTGGACTTTCGAACCTAAGACAGGTGTAAGATCGAGAAGTGTCTGGTTGTCTGCACCCCATGTGGATTGCCTCCCCCGAGGCTATTCACGGCTTTGCGGCCGCTGTTTTAACTTCTGAATATGGGCTTACAATTGAACTTGTGGCAAAGGTAAACCCAGAACTTTGGAGTTCGGTGACAGCGAATTTTAGCCTTATTATGCAACGTTCTGGCTGCGGACACGTGCGGAAATTGTCCCCGGGCTGCCCTCTGTTTGAATGCGATTGGATGACAAAGATACGGAATCAGTCCGAGATTTTGGAGGAGACATCAGAGCAATGGGGCTGGTACAAAAGGCAGTTGTGGTTGACCAGAACCTGATTTTTTTGCCCCAAACTTAAGACATTTTTGCGACATTGCATCTACCAGAAAAAAGTGATCTTGGGGTGAAAACAAAGGTGTCACCAGAAGGAAAACCTTCAGAAGAGGGGCAGCTCTGTGTGACACGCAACATGCACTATGGGGGCTGCCACTCTTTTAAGTTCAGGGGGAGGTTTCGAAGCCAAAATGTGTCAAGAGGTCAGACCCAGCAGTTCAACACATCGGTGGCAGCCCTGTCGGTTCAGAGCATTGTACTAAAAAATCACAGACAGTAGGACCCGGTACTGGAATGTTATTAACAGAGGAAAACAAACCAAGCTGTTTCGACTGATAGGTCTTCGTCCGATCCCTTTACACCACCCCCACAAAATCGTATGAGGGATTG
>JADBJO010019970.1:22500-32213 GCA_016801955.1 Conus betulinus | reverse complement strand
ATTCCACAAACAACCATCAAGCATCCCACTTGGGAGCGAGAAGATGAAGCAATCGAACCCTACCCCCTGTGTGTGGGCAGATCAAAGGCCACGCTCAGCCCTTGCTGGCCACAGCAATGTTGTCTTTGTAAACTTGTTGCTCTCCTCCACTGTGCTGAACCCTGCGTACTAAGAAAGACAGTGGGAATTCCCATAAAAACTGAATCACGAACAATTTGAGAAAACAAATTAACTTACCCGTTCACTGCCAGAAAATATTACAAAACAAAAGCTTTCCCAGGGAAATCTAATGATTTGTGGGTAATAATTAACAAAAAATTCTAGCTCAGAAACTACAAAAGATATAAAAATGAAAATATATATGATTTTGAAGGAAATTGAATGGAGATTTGAATCTGGGCTTCTTTTGTTTTAATTTTGATCATAAAAAAATATTTTTAGGGGCATTTAGATTTGGATAGATTTTTTTGCACAATCAAAAACCATATGTATTTACCACTACAGCTTCACATCCAAAAGGAATACAAGCAAAAAAAGTTGAAAATAAATTGGAAATGAAATGAGCAGGGAACAGCAAACAATAAACAGTAAACAAGTGGGTTAGTCTTTGCTCCCAAAAGGAAACCTAACACAGAGTAACTTTTATTCAAGACTGGCACAGCCTTTTATAAACTTGAATAAAACTTAAGGGGGGGGGGGGGGGGGGGGGGGGGGGGGGGGGGGGGGAGGGGGTGGGGGGGGTGGGGCGGGGGGCGGGGCGGCAGGAGGTTGAAGATGTAAAAACTGGGAACATGAAATTAAGAAAATATGAAAACTCTTCACTGGCTGCATAAGGGAACCATCGCAATCCCTTTCAAAGGCAGGAGCAGGCAATACAAATATATCTGCCTTTAAAAGGGATTGCGATGGTTCCCTTATGCAGCCAGTGAAGAGTTTTTCCATATTTTCTTAATTTCATGTTCCCATTTTTTTACATCTTCAACCTCCTGCCGCCCCCCGCCCCCCCCCCCCCCCCCCCCCCCCCTCCTTAAAGTTCAAAGGCAGGAGCAGGCAATACAAATATATCTGCCTTTAAAAGGGATTGCGATGGTTCCCTTATGCAGCCAGTGAAGAGTTTTCATATTTTTTCTTAATTTCATGTTCCCAGTTTTTACAATCTTCAACCCCTGCCGCCCTTATTATCTTTGTCAAAAATGATTAGCAAGCCTGCTCAGCTGTGTAAGTACGTTGATTTGGTCGCTACGCTCGTCGAAGGTTGCGCCGCCATCTTTGCAAGCGAGACAAAGCGCTGGCTGGTCATCCAGTCAGTGATGAGGAAAAATGGTCTTTCCCCTCACGTGTGGTCATTTGCATATCATTTTAATACTGCAGACATATAAGGCTTACTACGCACACTCTATTTCAGTCCTTTGATAGGAATAGTAACGAATGAAAATTCAAGAATAGTGTTACAACCAATATGCATTTTGCTAAAACAAAGCAAAAACCACAAAACAACAAAGAGAGAAACAGAACATTACCCATGGTGAAAAGTTATAATAAATGAAGAAGTAGTAATTACAGGAATAGTCCTTTTTCTACATGACGCTGCATGACAGGAAACTTGGAACCTCTTCAGACCTGTAATCTCCCTTACCACTGGGCTACTACTCAACCCTTCTTTACATAGTTCCTTATTTTTCCTTTTAATTTTGTCTATCTAAACTTCATTGATTTACTCTTAAAATGTATTTGTTCTTTACTTCTTATGTACAATGAATAATGCATGGTTTAACTACTTGATTATTTCTTCTTGCAAAACTCAAAAGGAATCTTATGCTGAAGCAGGAAATACTATAAATAATTAGGCTATAATCCACTAATCATTGACCTTTGATACAAGAAAACTATTCATTGATCCATTAAACTGTTGAGACTTTTTTTCATAATTTTTTCCATTGCATCCTAAAATCACCAATATTAATAGAACATTTCTGCCAGTAAAAACAAAATGGTAACTGTTAAAGCCCCTGTGGCACCAAGGGCTGTCAGTCTAGCCTACCTGTCTGATAGTCCATGGCCGATGGGTGTACATGGTGAAGTAGGGGCCCCGGGTGTAGGGAAAATGGCCAGGAATTTCCTTCGTTGTCTCCTTCACATCATCCTTTGTGTACAAAGGCTTGATTTTTATCCCTGAAAATTGAAGCACATTTTTTGACTTGATAGTGATACAGGCATCAGTAGTGCTTCAGCAGTGGTACTGGCTGATAAATGAATAACATTTATAAAGCGTAATGAAACCCCATAATACTACAGCAATATTATCAAGATAATTTTCAAAGACTCATCTGAGGTTCACCTCTTGCAATGGTAATCAAAAAGCTGTTCCAAACTTGAAAAAATGAGACTGAATGGATGTACATATCTTAGGCCACTATCTTTCACAAGTTTACTGAAGAAAAAAGCAAAAATTTGAAATTTAAACTTTCATTGTCTGTTATAGGAGTTCAAGTCACTCAAATCTGATACTATTGTCATAACTGTTTATATCTGTTGTTCTTTATGTACACCAAAAATTGTCTTTTGGTCATAATTACATAACAACGATATATGGTACAATTCATCCCTAAAAATATGTATGTTACTGAACATTCCCACCATAAAAATTAGCAGCATAAGACAAGCACCAGTGATGACAAGAAAGATTCATGAGAAAAAAAGGAGGAGGAAGAAGGAGGGAATGGGAGGAGAGGAGGGAGGGATATAGGCAAGAATGCAGGTAAAACTATGGAGGCATCTTGGGAAATGCATTTTTGTGAAGCAGTTTTGTAATAGTTATCAGCATCACCAGCAGCAGCAACACCAGCTTCTTAACCTTGAGATAATTTAACCCACTTAAGAACATACTTTTACTTTTCTGCATAGACAGCCGCAATCATCAAATTGATTTTTACGCCTTTTGTGGGGTTGCGATGAAAGAAAAAACACTATAGAAAGCGAAAGACCTAAAAGTAAAGATAAAACCCTAGTCCTGTTTCTAAGTGGGTTCTCTGGCAGGCTACTGTTACTTCACTTTTCGCCCTTCCAAGCTAGCCAGTCCCTTGCTGATCAAAGACAGCAGGGCCCCAAAAATAAATTAAAAAAAAAAAAAGCTATTGGAGTAAGGAGTGGGGATGGGGGAGGGGGGAGGGAAGGGACCTATTATCTAACTAACTACTGACTGGGGGCACCCTAGACTTAAAGGTGTCCAAGGTGTCCCGCTGCCACAGCTGTTTCAGGCAGGTTGTTCCAGTCACGTATCGTTCTGGGGAAAAAGGAAACTTGTTGGTATTAGGTTTTACACTGGATCTGGTTGAGCTGGCGGGAGTGCTTCTTTCTTTTCTGGGAGGGGCCTGGCATGATGCAGCTTTTTGTCAATGGTCACCTCTCCATCCATTATTTTCTGTAGCATGGCAAGCCTAGCTACCCTGCGTCTGTGCTGCAGAGTTGGTCATTGCAGTTTGTCGATCATCGCGGTGACACTAGATGTATTGTGGTACAGATTGACCACAAACCATGCTGCTCGTTTCTGGACAGCTTTGATCTTATTGATGTTGACTTTGGTATGCAGGTCCCATACGGTGCACATTTACTCCAAGATCGGTCTGACAAAATCTTATGGGCTTTTTTCTTTCAGGCGCACTGTTGGGATCTTCAGGTTTCTTCTAAGGAAGCTGAGGGTCTTGTTGGCTTTAGCACAGATGGCGTTGATGTGCAGGTCCCAGCTTAGATCACTTGTGATGGTAACGCCTAGATACTTGGAGGTAGAGACAGTTCCTAGAATATGGCTGTGGAGGGTGTAGTCGGATTTTGCAGGAGAGATGATTTTGTAACTGGGAGAGTAGTACATTTTCCTGGATGGAATGCCGTGTCCCAGCTGTGATCCAATGCTTCTAACTTCTTGAGGTCTTCCAGAACTAAGCTTTGGTTGGTTTTTGGAGGCCTTCAAATGGTAGACAGCTGTGTCATCAGCAAACAGGCGTGTCAGTGTCATGTGACAGGGACAGCTTTAACACCTAAACAAATTCAGCTGCCTCCTCCCTCTTTTTAATGTGCCCCCCCCCCCCCCCCCCCCCCCCCCCCACACACACACACCACACACGTGACAAATTTTTTATGTGTTCACACACACACACATATGCACATACATACATACGCCTTGCAAATTCACATTCACAGATCGTAACAGTCTAAAAAGATACCTCAGCAGTTTTTCCACATCAGGGTTCCCTCCACATCTTTTCCTTTCAGTTCTTTTGAAGCCCCTTTCTTCCAGTGTTCATCAATTGGCAGGCGATGCATCCAGCAACAGCCACTGCATGCTGGTACTGCACGCTGAATAATATAATAATCACGGTAAAAACTGCTGATTTTAAAGATTCAAACTAAGGAATTTAACAAACCTCAATTATTTAGTTTCCAACCGAAGTGACTGTGGGCGGAAAAATGACGCAAAATTTAGAAAGTAAAGGGGTTAGTTACCGCCACAGATGCACAGAAAAACAGATTACAGGACAAATCACAATGCATTTCGACCTCTTGGGTCTTCTCCCAGGCACAAACAAACCACATTTAGGACAGTGAAAACGAAGAACGAGAAACCACTTATTTCAAAACCAATGACAAGAAATATTTTCAATGCACACTCACACACACATACTCCCTCCCTCTCTCTCTCTCTCTCAGTCAATGAATCAAGTGATGGAATCTAAGTGACAGTGAGTGGGTGACGAAGTCGGGAACCAGAGCTGTAACGAATGGCCCAGTGGTGGTGACCGATGGACAGACGATCATGATCTATTTAGGCCATCTAAAATTCCAGTTAACATCAATCATGCAGTAAAAAACGGAGAATGTTTTAGGTCACTGCGCTTACCTGAGCGCGCTTCAATGACAAACCAATTGCATTGGTGAGGGTAAACATCTTGGACAAATAACGAAAGTGAAGTTAAGTTTCAATGACAACGGCCATCTACTTGCAGAAACTCTTCAGGTTTGTGAAAACAAATAAGCCTAGTATGTGGCTCCGGCATTAAATTGATTATCTCCCTTTAGCTGCTTTCGGTTGAATAAATTTTCATTTCACTTTCAAGGTGGTAGCGAGATTTCAGATTCGGTTAATCAATATAACGCTATGCTGCATCTGCTCAGCCTTGAGACGACAATATACATGGGCTGCAGCTAGACAAATAAATGAGTGCATAAATGAACGAAAAAAAGATCTAGGGGAGGGCGTAATTGGCAGGATTCAGCATTAGTTTATGGTCAAGCCAAGCACGATCTGCGTCATTACGGAGTGTGTGTGTGTGTGTGTGTGTGTGTTTGCCGCGTGTGTGTGCGTCAGTGTGCGACAGAAAGCGTGCGTAGACACATGTGTACATAATGCACAGTATGCTTGTACGTGTAGGCTATGCACATTCGCGTTCACGTGAACACCTGCTCGTGTCAAGCTTGAGGGCAGTTTTTGTATGAATATATGTGGAACGGCAATTCAGAGGAAGCTAATTTGCTTTGAGTCATAGAAGAAAAATGAAAAGAAATCAGAAATTAACGAGTGCACCAGTCACATGAAAGAGAGCTTTTGCCTGCAGAAACTGCCGCCTGTAAAAGATCCCGTACCCGCTAACACAGACACATCTTACAGCCACCCACAACAATGGTGGTGTACATGCGCGACCCAGACATCACCGACTGACAAGTATAGTATGATACCACCTATGAAATTTTTCCATTACTTAAAGAGTCCTTACATTCAGCAGACTGATGCAGAGAGGGGGCATGGGGGGGGGGGGGGGGGGGGGGGGGGGGGGGGGGTGGGGGGGGGGGGGGGGGGGGGGGGGGGGGGGGGGGGGGGGGGGGGGGGGGGGGGGGGTGGGGGGGGGGGGGGGGGGGGGGAGAAAGGGGTGGGTGATAAACTAGGCAGCTCTGTAGCCCATTAATCCTCCACTCTACTACGATGCGTGGCCAGCCAGTACAAAACGCACCATTCTCCCTCCCCCCCCCTACCCCAACATACAAACATTTGTAAGCCTTCACAAATGTACGTGCATGTGGGTCGCGTATAAGATCGCTATCCCATCATCCTTTTCTCCCAAGTTAACTTTTACATGAGCATCAAATGCTTTTGTATTACAAACTGAGGTTCTTGAAGAATGGATGGTCTTAGTTGGCAGGTCATTAGCATATGACGTTTCTTAGTCTGCCTTGTTCAGCCTTACCTTTCACTGATCACATGTCAACCCCCAAACCCCAACTCCCTCCAACCCACCCCAGCCCCAAAAAGGAAATTTAATATACAAACAGCAACAACAACAACCATGTAAGACACCACACACACACACACACACACACACACACACACACACACACACACACACACACACACACACACATATCTTGCAGTAGGCCTAAATGAAGCAGGGATTCTGAGTGTTTTAGAGTCTTTTTTTCGATCATTTGACATGTGTTCAGCCATGTGTGTATCTGCCATTGGAAAGGACAAGTGTAAGTCTGTCCTGAAGTCTTTAGATGTTGGGTTTGAGAGTAGGCCTATCCCGATATTTGGTTGCTGCTAGTTCTGTTGTTCCCCAGATTTAGTTTACATATGCAGACACTTCCTCTCTTAACTTTCGGTTCTCTGAGGTAATCTATAGTGCGGCGGCCTTGATATTGTTTGTTGAGATGATTCTTTGGAATCTCTCTCTCTCTCTCTCTCTCTCTCTCTCTCTCTCTCTCTCTCTCCTCTCTCCTCTCTCTCCTCTCTCTCTCTCTCTTCGAGGGCACATAAGACCGTATGGCGAAAGCTTTGACTGTGTCTGGAGTGTCACTGTCTTCATCTGTCCGTGGGCAGGGATGGTTGGGTCTGTGGGGTGTGCTCGACAGCTGGAGGGGTGTCTTTTTTCGCCGGTGGGCTCTTCAGTCATGAAATATGGGCTGGTACACCCCATGGGGTGCTACTTTAAGGGTGCTGTTTATGAGTTGCATCCAGTAGTCTCATTTACCTCTGCTCAAGAGCAGTTATGTCCCTTGATATCTTAATGGAGTGTCCTGCACGTGCCTGTACCCATCGTCAACACAGCGCAGGCCTCCAAGGGTGGTACACAGGACTGCTCTAAAGGCAGGTGAAGACAGTGCTTCTCTGGGTCCTCCCCAGCACCTTCGGGTGTTTCTTTTTCTTTTTCACAGAAAGTTTATCAGCTCTCCAGAATCAAACGCTTCCTCGACCTTGTATCCACGCAAGCTCTCTTTTTCCAGTCTCATATCCAATCATACATAGACTATGGATCTACTCTATGGGACTCTGCTAGCGCTAACACCCTCTTCTGGACTCGGACTATAAAAGATTCAAGTTCTCTCCCCTTAAGTCTGAGATTAGAATACAACAAAGGGATCATAATGCACAAGATTGTGTCTGGGAAGGCACCCTCAACATTAGTTCACAGATTCTCAATTAATTCCTCAAGGACTCTACCCAAACTTCATGTCCCTGTTCCTAGAATTGATTTATTCAAATCCAGTTTAACATATTCAGGTTCCTGTCAATGGAACTCGCTCCCTGAATCAACCAAACAACACCAATGCATAGCAACCTTCAAACACCATTATTATTTCAACCATCTAATGTGCCAATACTTGCATACTTCGCCATAAATCCACCACCAACCCCCACCACCCTCTTTGCCTTTTGTATGACCCTGACTATTTAGAGAAAGTGTTTTGTACTTGAAATGCACATGTTATTCCGTTTTTGTAAGTATGCTTTATGAGTACGAGCGCGCGCCGCGCGTGCGCGCGCGCGCGTGTGTGTGTGTGTGTGTGTGTGCGCGCGCGCACGTGTGTGTGTTCCTACTTTTTTACCTGCATCTTGTCATTATGTTGTTATGCTTGTATGCTTGTATTCTTATGCGACTCTCTCTCTCTCTCTCTCTCTCTCTCTCTCTCTCTCTCTCTCTCTCTCTCTCTCTCTCTCTCACTCTCACTCTCTCTCTCTCTCTCACACAGTTCTGCTGGAATGACTTGATTTGATTCTATTATCTGTATGACATCCTCCCCCCCCCCCCCCCCCCCCCCCCCCCCCCCCCCCCCCCCCCCCCAGACGTGGTGACTGGGCCATCATTATGCATCTCCCCCCGATTTGTGCTTATTTTCATTTTTCCCCCTGGTGCTTCAAATCGCTTGTCTTGCATCTCCTTGGAATGTTTTGATTGTCAGATTGTTCTAATGCTCTTTCCCGCACCCACGCCTCTTTGTCCTCTCTCTCTCTCCCTTTCGCTCTCTCTGTCGCCCTTCCCTGCACTCCTTTCGCGTTTTGGGAACTTAATCAACTCAGTATCTTATCCCCCTCTCTCCTCACACCTCTCCCCTCTCTCCTCCCTCCCTCCTCCTCCCTCTCTTTTCCCTCCCCCCTCCACCCCTCCCCCCCCCCCCCCACCCCCCCCCCCTTCCCCTCCCCTCCCCTCTCCCCCGTCTCTCCCTTCTCCTCCCCCCCCCCCCCTCTCCCTCCCGCTCTCTAAAGCGTAGCTTTAATCACTCCCCCTTAATTTCCCCCAGAGAGTGTCCATTCGTGCACCCTTGACTGACACCTCCCCCCCCCCCCCCCCCCCCCCCCCCCCCTCAGTGCCAACACTTCAACGTCCATCTACAGTTCCCATGAGTCTGCTGATACCGAGAACATTGGCGAGAGTTCAATGCGGACACAGACGTAAAGAGATTATCGAAACAGAGGTCATTAGGACAGCAGGGCATGAAGGGCCATGGAATGTGATTTACAATAATGATAACTATAATGATAATGATGTCACGCAGTTCCGTTTGGATCAAAGACTACATCGCAGCGTTCTACCTTTAGGTCTCCTTCCATAATATTTCCTGGCATCGACTAGGTCTGAGAGATGCAGACACCTGCGGTGTTTGTCAGGAAATTTACAATACTCGTTCGAAGGCACATCCAGTTCATGGCCGAAAACGACTGTGCGGTTCCACTGCGTCTTTCCACCAGAGCCCACGGCTCACTCAACTCTGGGTACTAGCTGACCGTGCAGAAAAAATCCTAAACATCATGCCTTTGATGGGACTCGAACCCGAAACCTCCCAGCTGGCAACTCACGACGCTATCCACTGCATCATGACAGCTGGTCCGAGATAACTCTCTGGTAAGATTTTCACCCCCTCAATGGTGCTCCCCAAGTAGCATCCTTGGGATTATAATGCTAACAATTTGAACACAAGATTTCCCAGGTATTATGTTAGCAATACTTGTAAAAAAAATCAAGTCTTTGACACTCTACACAATGACCGTTCAAAACGGCATAAAAATCATATGCACAAATGGCAACGAGACTGGAAGTTATTACTGTTCAAATGTTTCAAAATGCAAAGTTCTTCGTATAAGTGGAAACAACAACAGACATACCCGTATTATGGATCAGACGACTCTGAAAATTGGTCTCAAGAAAAGGATTCTGGCTGCTATGAATACGACAAATAAAATTCAGAGGTTCATCAGTTGAATATCTTAACATTTCTATAAACAAGGATATTTTTGTGAATCTGTGCAAAGCTTTGATCAGTCCTCATCTTGATATGGTGTAGAGTGTCCCTATCTCCGTTAAAACTTCACAAACGCAAGCATTTGTTGTCCTCGTTGGAGAACAACTTTCCTGATTGGAACTGGAAGAAAAAAAGAAAAAAAAAGT
>JADBJO010019970.1:0-20000 GCA_016801955.1 Conus betulinus | reverse complement strand
AGGCCTATTTATCGATACGCAGGAGTAAATATTGCTGACAAAGACACTCCATGAGCTAGCCACCACTCGATAGGCCTATTCCAAGCACAGGGCGCTTCTTAAAATAACAGTGTTGTCAGAATGCAAGCGAAAAAAAACAAAACAACGAAGGTATTTCCGGACACATTACATAGATTTTGTTTATAGCAAGTTTATTTTTTGCTTCGTAGGAAATCCCGATTGTTTGCTTTTTCATTGCGCCTAAATACGCCTGGTGTACAACTGTTAGGAACTCGTTCTACTTTCGGTTCACAAATCACCGTTCTTCTCCCCCCACCCCCCGCACCCCCCACCCAACCCCCGACCCACCCCATCCCCTCATCACTTCGCCTCTCTCTCTCTCTCTCTCTCTCTCTCTCTCTCTCTCTCTCTCTCTCTCTCTCTCTTCTCTCTCTCTCTTGTCTGTCTCTGTCTGTCTGTCTGTCTTTACTCTCTTTGTCTGTCTCTGTCTGTCTGTCTGTCTTTACAAAATTGGTTTATAAATACGTATATTCAAAAGTGTAATACGCAGTGTTGCACGCAAGCGCGTGCGCTGTTTCTGTGCGTGTATAAGACGGGTAAAAAAGGGGATGTAGGGGTGGGAGGGTGGGGTAGGGTCGAGAGGGGAATAAAATCAGACACATGGGAGCGAATCTCTCTCTCTCTCTCTCTCTCTCTCTTAATGTATGCGCGCGCGCCCACACAGAAACACACACACACACACACACACACACACACACACACACACACACACACACACACACACACACACACACCTTCTCATCTTTGAGGAATATGAGAAGATAAGTGATTGCTCGTTTTTTGTTTTTATTATCCTGAACGTTGTTTCTCTTGCCTGAAGAAGACCTAAGAGGTTGAAACGCGTCGTGTTTTGTCCTGTAACTTGTTTGTCCTCGTTTTTGGCGGACTCACTAAGAATTATTCTTAAAACATGTTTCGATTTCCGCTTGCAGTCACCTCACTTTGCTTTCTCTCCGTGCTCTGACAGGATGTGACACAACCTCCAGGCCATTTGGAATTGCGAAAGGAACAGCACTGCAAAAGAATGACGCACTCAGAAGTTAGGCTGGCACATATCTCCAGCTAGGAACCCAGGGAGAAATTTCAGGTGAGAAAGGTGCAGCTGTATAATTGCCGTTCTCTGGAGAGACTCCTGGCTGCTCACGACACCCCCGACTATTCTGCATGAAAGTTGCAACTGGAAACACGAACATTCAGGGTGTATTCATACCACTAACTTGACTTGCTGTCAGATTTCGCAGCCAAAGAGAGTACCTCCAGGTTCAGCAATGGATGGGGATTGACACCATGCAGCCTACTGAATGGGGTTGGAACAGTGAGAGTGGAGTTTTTGTCCCGCAGATGACTGATTTGCGTGCGCTTTTGATTGTTCGGAGGAAATGAACGTTGAGAATGACTTTGTAACAAGAACAGTAAACAAGAACAACAATGATAACAACAACCGTACACACACACACACACACACACACACACACACACACACACACACACACACACACACACACACACACTCACTCACTCACTCCTTCACTCACTCACTCACACACACACACACACACACACACACACACACACACACACACACACACGCACACACGTACACGTACACACACACGCACACACGCACACACACACACGTACACACACTCACACACACACACACACACACACACACACACACACCACACACACACACACACACACACACACACACACACTCACGTGTCTGTGGACTCTCTCCAATTTACACACCTGCATCACCCCACCGATGAACACCCACCAGCGTACACACGTCTACAGTATACCCTGGAGTCCCTGCGATATTCAAAGTCTTATCTCAGTTGACATGCGTTTGATCATAATTTTGTCTGTTAATGGAAAGGCCCTGCATGAGTTTGCCCCAATCTCTAGGAGTCTTCGCAGTGTTGTCCTTGAGATGATTCCAATGTTTGTTTGGCTGGTGATGTTTCTTGCTCTTCCTGTAAATCTGGATGTGTGTCCGCTTCCTCTCTCTTTATGTTCAGATCTGAAAGATGGTCTGTGGTATGATGGATTTGCTCTTGTTTGTTTAGGTGATTCTTCAGATTTATTATCACATCAGATCGGCTAAGCTGTAACCCAGTTCTTATCGTTGCCTTGCCTGGCAGCGTGTGTTGTTCTCTCATTTCCTTTAACTCCGGAATGGCCAGTGCAATGCATCTACATGTGTGTGTCCAATGGAAGGTTGCGCAATACTTCATGCCAAGCTGGGCTTCTCAATCCACTCCCCACTTATTGACGTAGGCTCATGGCGTCAGTCAGTATCATGGCTTGTTGAGTTTTCAACTGGCCTGTGGATGAAAGCCAGTGGAGTGTTTGTGTCACTGCTTCTACCTCCATTCTTAGACTTGAAGTTGTTAACGACGAAAAAAGCGGAAGAGCACACAAAACAAAATGTGAAGTAACGCAGTTTTAATGCACGACACAAAACAAGACAATACTCCCCTTGTGAAGCCAAAGTGGTGAAATGACCACTTTGGCTTCACAAGGGGAGTATTGCGCATGTTAATGTCTGTACTGTTTTTATCGTTTTGTCGCTTAGGAAGGCATATTGCCGAAAATTTTGTTGTTTTGTGTCTTGCATTAAAACTGCGTCACTTCACATTTTGTTTTGTGTGCTCTTCCGCTTTTTTGTCGTGTTCCGGTAACGCTGCAGTTTGTTTCATTCGCCTGAAGTTGTTAAATCTTCGCGCCGTTGTTTTCCTGGATAGTTCGGCTATTTAGCTTCACTGTGTATCCCCAGCCTGACTAACTTTTGGTGACAGAACCGTCAGTGTATATGACAATATCATCTTTTGTGCCAATGATCTCTACCTGCATCTGAATTTCTGCGTTGGTTTTGCCCTCTGGCCATTCTCGACAGTGCATTCCAAGTTCTGGAGCGATGGCACTTTTGGTAAAGACGTTTGAATTGGTCTGAATACGTTCTGTTAACTGGCACACAAGCTGTACATTGTTTTCTGCATGTCCCATCCATGGTTTTCAATATCCTAGCCGAGTGCCATTTGTTTCCTTGACCGCCACATGTAGCGGCTTTGGTGGATTTTCAAGTGCTCTGAAATATGCCTTGTTTCAAATAGTGTATCCTTTATGGTTCCAGGATCATTTTCATTGCTTCATTTTAAATTCTTTCCAATTTAAGAATTGCTCTTGGACAGTGTTGTAAGCCCTAATCCACAATCAATCACACTGAGTACAAGTGCGTGATTCAGTCGATAGAGATGGCGCCGTTCAGTGCTTTTAGCTATCATTGCTTATATAGCAGACAGACCTTTTTGTATTTAAGGACAATATCCTCAACATGTTTTCTAAAGGTCAGCATTCTGTCAAAGCCTACACAATAACAGCGTAGGTTGCCATTTGATTCAACTGGTACTCCACTGAAGGAAACTGGTGAGGGTAATTGTTCTGATATCTGTTTGATGTGAGTTCTCATTTATGTGTTTGTCACGGATCTGTTAACAACGACTATTCAAGGGATGGTCACATGTTTGGACTATCAACAAAGACGACAGCAATTGTTTACTCACCCATTCCCTCCCCCCCTTCACCCCCCCCCCCCCCCCCCCCACACACACACACACACACACACACACCCAGAGTAATAACTTCAATGATCAGTTCTCGATTCACATCTTCTAAAACGTGACCCGCAGATGCCGCCTGAGTTTCATATGCATGGATTGTCACGTGATAAAAGGTAAAGGTCACTTTTTGGAGAACTCATGGGGGCCGGAATGGCTCAGTGGTAGAGCGCCCCGACTCGTAATCTTGGGGTTGCGGGTTTCGAATCTCCGCCGGGCCGTTTCGGTGCATTGGGATTTTCCCCTCGGAGTTAACATTAGTTCTGACTCCATTTCCCATACAGTCCTTCAAATGAGACTATAAACCGCAGTTCCGTGTATAAACGTACGCATAACATCTTGCACACACGTAAAATCGCATCACCAACTTTCGAAGAGAAGGCCAGTTTGGCCGTTGGTATGGATGACACAATACACATAGCATGCATTTTTCCCGAAGCGGTAGTATGGCTGCCTTAATGGCGGGATGAAAAAAAAAAAAACGGTCATACACACAAAAACTCCACTCCCTTTGTTGGGTAGGTGGGATTAATCTTTGCCTTTCTATACAGGGGGTGTTCGCAGGAGTATCAGCCTGCGTACGCAGAAGAAAAAGGAGAATTTCTCCCACACCACGGCCTTCTCCATCCCACATCTTGTTAATCAGTTTGTATTAAAACGAATTACGAAATTATACTCCTGCGGACACCCCCTGTACAGAAAGGCAACGATTAATCCCATCTACCCAACAAAGGGAGGGAAGTGTGTGTGTGAGGGCGGGGGAGAGGTCAAAGGGGGGAGAGGGATAGTAAGAGGTGGGGAGGCTTTCTTTCTTTTCTTTATGTTCTCTTCCTTCACTTTCAAACGTCTACTCAACGGTCTTCTTCATCTTCCATTCTTCTGAACATGTGCTGGGATCTCAGTCAGTCAGAACAAGGAAGTAGAGCAGGATAAACATTGACGTAACATCATTTTCATCATCACCATCAACATCATCATCTTTATCATGTCATAATCATCATCATCATTTTTACTATCATCATCATCATCATCATCATCATCATCATCATCATCGATTGGTATCATTATTCTTGTTGTTGATGTTATTGTTGTTGTTGTTATATTGTTCAACAGTACTATCACCATCGTTGTTGCTACTGGAACAAATGCTGCCCTCTGCTACTGCTGTCGTTGCTGCTGGTGCTAGTACCGCTACTGCTGCTGCTTTTGCTGCAGTTGTTGCTGCCATTACTAACAAAACTGTTTTCTTTACAACTGTTGCAGGGACTGTGCAGAATCAACTGAGACCAGTTACAGCAGATGATCAGTTCTACCTGCCTGCTTCCAAGGTGCCACGAGCGAAGCCTGACCGATGACCGAGATGCAAGCTTTTTTTCGCTGTGTACTCTTTGCTCATCCATCAACAAGCGGGTCGTCTGTGTCTGCAACGAGACTATCGGTGGAACGTTTGCATTATCCTGACTGTCGGTGAAACGTTTGCATCATTCTAACTGTCGGTGAAACGTTTGCATCATTCTGACTGTCGGTGAAACGTTTGCATCATTCTGACTATCGGTGGAATGTTTCCATCATTCTGACTGTCGGTGAAACGTTTCCATCGGTCTGACTGTCGGTGAAATGTTTCCATCGTTCTGACTGTCGGTGAAACGTTTCCATCATTCTGACAATCGGTGAAAACGTTTCCATCACTCTATCGGTGGAACGTTTGCGTCATGCTGACTGTCGGTGAAACGTTTGCATCATTCTAGCAGTGTCACAAATCATAAACTGTGCGACTTTGATGTGATGAATATACAACTGATGATGATTTTTTTTAAAGTTCTGTGGACTGCCAGACTTCGTTCTGACCCATCTGCTGCAGCAATGACACACCTCTTTTAGAAAAGTGGGCAAAGTGAATGCAGATGCATTTTCATAAGTTTTGTTATTTTGAGTGTTTTGGGTGGATGTCGCCTTGAAAATCAGGAAAGCCCAGTTCGTTGTTACCTTTGACTGTTCATTTTGTGATTATGGAAATCTGTTTTTTCCCCGTTTGTTTAGACGGTTTCGTGTGTTTTTTTTGTGTGCTTTTGTTTTGTTAGGTTGGTTGGTTTGGTTGGTCTCTGTGTTGTCGTTATTTTAGCTTTGTTTTTAACAGTTGACTACGCGCGTCCACAGGTCACTTATTTATTAGACAGACTGTAGGCATGTGGAAAAGGAACTGTGGATTCGTGCGTTGATCGACATGCCAGAGTTCCTGCTGTTCATGTGTCTGTTACAAGACTCCTGTGCCTTACTGAGCATGGGATAAAATAAACAACGTCGTCAGTTGAGCCTCTTCCTGCTCTGATGAGATTATACCACGCCGTTTGTAATAAACCTGTTGAAATGATTTTCGTTATTTGGAAAGACACATCTTGTGGTCATCTGACAGTAAAATCGTACATTTCTTGATCACGTTTCGCACTGAACGTTATTACTGTTGTTGCCGTTGTTGTTACTGTTGTTGTCCCCATGCAAACTCATGAGAGGACCTTAACTATCAGCTGGGTTTTATGACAGTTCTTTACAAGTGATTATCTACAAATTGCATATTGTTACAGCTTTTTTTTTCCAGTTACCTTTCACGCACATTTTTAGCCCTATTCGTTTTGTTACAGTCACGTGAAAATGCTCTATTGATGAATATGTGACTTTGCTAGATTATAGGTACATGACACTGTAAAACTCTGCAGAGAAAAAAAATCAAACCGAAAGAAAAGGTAACAGTAAAATGTGTAACTTTTCCTATTTTCCATTTATTTTCTTGTGCTTTGGTGTGCTTCTTATTGGCAGCATTGATACTGATTAACAAGATATATTTTTTATTTATCAAATTAATTCTCATCATCATAGATACCTCAAGAACAGAAAATGAAGATCCTTTGGCTACCAGTCATAATGTCCAAAACCGTGTTCTTATTAACATCTCGTTTAATCTGCTGGGTCTTTAGAAAAGTGTGGTTAAGACTAACATCAAATACTCACATTATAAACGCCGTTTATATAACACTTTTGCTGTTTTATGGTCATCTGTTGGAGACAAAGCAAAGCTGGTTGCAGATGACATCAGTGTCAGTTATTACATCATCCACACTGTAATTTTAACTTTAGGATTTGTGGGCGATGTCCACTGTGCGCAACTGACCCAAGTTGCACTCCGCGCAAGTCGCTACATCGACAAGTTTGGCTGGACTCGTTGCCTGCTGTGTGTGCTGACCATCTCTGCCACAAGTTATCTTTTGGTTACCATGGCGGACACTACAACAATTTGGGTGCGTGATGTCTCAAGATACCAGTTGGCGAGGAGGTTTGAGGATAACATACATCGCATCACAGAAGACCGTGAGCGTTTTCAGACCACCACAGTTCACCCAGTGACAAAAGGGAAAAAAAACGATCCCAAGATCTTTCACAAGCTCTTTCGCTACGCCATGGAGGACGTCCGAATGAAGTGTGTCCATCGAATGCCGTGGATGTCGTCGGCAGTTCCAATCCAAGAGCAGATTATCTGGCGTCGGAATGGTGTTCCTCTGACACTTTCAGACAGACATAGCATAAAGGTAGTCTTCAGGGAGGTACCGGAAGACAATTCCCTCCTGGATTCCAAGTTAAGGGAGTATGGTATCAGCATGTATGAGATCAATTCAACTCTCACAATTCATCTGCTGAAGAAGTCTGAATTCGGCAGTTACACGTGTCATGTTGCACGGTTCGCGAAAAATACTGTGCGTGACTACATTCAGATGATGGAGAAACTGAATGCTTTTGGAAGTCGGAGTGCCAGAGAGGCAAAACACGCAAAGCCCCAGTTCTCACAATGTAGCAACGCGATGGAACCCCAAGTCCAGTGGAAAGACGTGTACACCTGGGTAGAAGAGAGTTCAGGTTAATCAGGTTGTCCAGACGACAGGAGCCCATCAGAATAGCCCCTGGCGCTATTCTGTCTATCACCACCCGGTACTGGCACGTGGGCTGGAAGGAAGACATTTCTGTGGACTACAGCGTCAACCGACAGTCGTTTTACAACCTGTGTCCAGGACCATTTCACGGCTGCTCCAAGTTTTCTGCTGTTGTACTGGTTTCTGGGAGACGACATTGGCTGGCGATTCGGCGTTCCACCACTTCATCTCTTTTCGATCTGGAAGCTGCCGGCAGAGGAGTTCCATCTGATCCACTGTCTGTGCAGTCAATCGTACGGTCAACACACTGTCAGGTACTTGCGAAAATACTAACAACCGCACAAACCGTCGACATGAGCTCATAGAAATCCAACACCCCCATACGCTGGTCGTTATTCCAAAGGAACAACAAAATGTTGGATCTGTTCGTGAATTCTTCAGCGTCCTCTGCGACGAATGTGCCACCGTGTTGTGCCAAACTGAAACCTGATGGTGACGAGCAAGAGCCGTGTGTCGGCTTCCTGATCAGCGAAATGGCCGCAATCGCTTCTGACTTTTTTCACGAAGAACTACGTGTCATCTGCGCCCTGTGTCTCGTTGTTCTATACGTTGTTTGCAAACTTCACTTGTTTTTCAGACGCCTCGGTCGTTTCATCATGTGCCTTACTTTGGAAGGCTCCATGGGGGTTCTTAGCACAGCAGACAGGACTTTCTCCATTCAGTCTGGACCGAGAGTGAGCCGTCTGGCGCCAGTACTTGTTACGATGTTTTTCCGTCGTATTCTGATGCGGAGCTTGATACCAGCGTTGTTAACGAAACTGTTCGGTCTCTGGAGCTCCGGAGATTGAGAGTTTTCGTGAGAGACAGGGACAGTCATCCCGGAATGCCAGAAATTCGAACAATTTCACAGGCATTAGACAACAGCAAACGTTTTCTTATTTTTCTGTCTCACGCTTATTTCGAAGACAGGTTCAGGAACTTTGAAGCCGCCATGATCTTCGAAACACTGTGTGGCCGTTCGCCCCATGCAAACAACATTCTGCTGATCAGATTAGACCGATGTGACATACCGCTGTGGCTCAAGCATTTTTCCAGTTCTGGACTGGACAGCGTCTGGTCTGTCTTTGGAGGACCACATCCACCAACTGCTGAAGTGGCTGGAGCCTGCAGAACGGAAGAGGACGTTTCGCTGTGCTCTGGACCTCCTCATGACTTGTGCACCTGCCATATTGGTGCAGTTCTGCTGCTAGCTCTCAGTTATTCCTCTTACATGTTTTGACGACGTAAAACTGAAAAACCGTTCTGCAGCTGCATGTAACCTCCCCCTGTCATCCCTTACTTCTACCCTCCACGATAGTCAGTCTCGAAACAGTTTGCTTAGATGAAATATCAGAGGGGAAGTAGGAGGAGAGTGCTGAGACGAAACACTTTCGTAAACGATATAACTGTTGATCGTTGGGCTCGTCTGCTTATTTGAAATTTGGAGTTCTTTGGTACCTACACTGAGTCAGGTCTCTCTGTCCCCCTCCCCCCTCTCTCTGTAAATCAATCCGTCAATCTCTCTCTCTCTCTCTCTCTCTCTCTCTCTCTCTCTCTCTCTCTCTCTCTCTTTTTAGGTTGTATTATATTTACATGTTTTCGACGCTGTTTTGTTGACCGATCTACGATTTCGTTTTCATTGCTTCGGTCTATTTATCTGTAGATTAGTTAGCCTGTTATGACAGACACAGTGCGATAATTTTGTATGATCTTTATGATTGCAGTTTCCTGCTGGTTCTTAGCTTGTTTTGACATTTTATCCGCACCCCCCCCCCGGGAGCTGGGCCGCCTACCCCCTTGTAGAACAAGCGGGGCTTGTCTGGACATAGGTCGGGGGCCAGCCTTTGAGTTTGGGGATCACAGAGGAACTCGACCCTCCGATGGGCTGGCGTGCTTGTGTTGGCCGGTTGGAGAGATCGTGTCAGCCCGACTGTCAAAGGGGCAGGCAATCCTAGACGCTCTTTGACCCTCCCTGGTCCGTGGGTTAGAGTTATCTCCCCTGTCCCGTGTGTTTTCGCCTTTCTCACCCCATGGGTCTTGGTGCCGTGGTCAACACGCAGTGGGGATCCCGGGTTGGGTGGGGTTTGGAGTAGGGGGTCTGGAACAGTCATTGACTGTCCCTAATTAAGACTAGGGTAGAACTCCTCCCGTTTATCCTCCCCCAGTTAACTCCATGTGGTCGGATGCCAGTGCCTTCCTTAAAATCTGACGGGGTGATTAGCCTGGTGGCTTCACTTAGAGCTACATACGAAATGTGTGCCTGTGTATGAGTAGGGGGGGGGGGGGCTGGCTGGATGTTGGTTGGTTGAGACAGGGTATTGGACAGAGATGTGCTGGCCAATGGAGCTACTATGTATGAAGCTGAGGGGGTGTGTCCCCCCGAGTGTGTGTGATATATGACATGTTATAAGTTAGCGAGAGGAGAGACAACTGGGCTCTCGTTCACCGCTCTCAAGCAACGTACAACACCAAGGAGAGGCCTGAGACTGAGGAGAAGGTGAACTCTGTGGACTCACGAGGAGGAGACCACGAGAGCGAGACCCATAGGGCAGAATCACAGCAGCTCTCTGAGACAGGGAACAGAGGTGTCTGTGACTGTGACGAGATCCGACGGGGGGAAAGGCCAACCCCAAAATCTCGTGAAGGTTGGGTCTGGCCTACTTGCAGTGTTTGTCTGGGACATGCAACCAGTAGGGATTTTGGAGACTGTCACCAAGTGTTCCTAGATTCCCGTCGTCCGTGTGACTTCCGTGAATCTCCGGTGAGGGAACTTTGGGTGTCAGGTGTGAGAGAGGAGTCGGCGGCAGTGCCCTAAGATTCCTGTGCGTGACACACTCCCAGTCAGGTGTGACCCACGGTGAAGTGTCGGTGTGTCGGCAGTACATAGGAGACCCCCACAGGACGGTCCAGTGGGCGGAGTGACCAGAGACTTGGGCAAAGTCTAATAGGCCCAGTGTACTGCCGAGGCTCCAGCGAGGGAGCCGAAGAGGGGGACATCTCTGGCGGACGTCCGGCGCGCCGACACAACCCGAGAGACTGAGTGGGGGGAAGAAGTGCGGCCCCGACGGGAAACCGGCACCCGGCTGAGACTCCAGGGACCAACAAGTGGGCAGGGGTAGGCCAGCAGAAACTTGGAGGTCAACCCCTCGCCTTCATCCTCAGGTGCGAGGGTGTAAAGTCCGTGCCAGCAAGGACAACGCGACGACAGTAAGCGGCAAGAAGTGGGACGGCGCCCCCACAGACATTGCGAACTGTGTGAGCTTAGCCGAGTTCGAGCGTGTGTGTGTGTGTGTGTGTGTGGGGTGTGAGACCACCCCCCCCCCCCTCCGAAACCTAAGGTGAGGCAAATATTGTCTATGTCTTGCTATGATATTTGTTGATTTGTGTGTGGGGGCGTTCATCCATTTCTTTTCGTATTTTGATTTTTTTTTTGGGGATAAGTGGTAGGACTTACTATATACTTTCGGAGCTGGTGGAAGAACCCAAGGTGGGGGCTCGGAGCTAATTATCAAATTGATTGAAGTATAAGTTTTCTTTTCTTGATTGAATAGATGTTGTTAATTGATCCCATAAAGTGTTTCATTAAATTGTAGAAATTGTTCCTGGTTTTCCCGCATGTTTTTCACACACACACACACACACACACACACACACACACACACACACACACACACGCACACTTACTTCAGTCTTGATTCTGAGGAAGGATCTGGTCATTTTGGGCTGCAGAGCAAGAACCGCTTCGCATTTGTTAAGATCAGAAGACACATTTCACTCACAAAATCAACATACAACACAGTCATCGTCTTACCGGCACTGTCATCACATCGGAATACAAATATTATATCTACCGAAATCATAACATTCTACGTGCACTAAGAGAGATATGTTCGACCAATGTCATCGATCATCGGTCTGTAACACACAGACACACACACACACACACACACACACACACACACACACACACACACACACACACACACACACACACACACACCTCTCTGTTCCTTTTACAGTAGGTAAAGAGGATCCACTTGGGCTAAAGTCTCCTGCGCTTGTAGTCGACACCGAGAAGCCTTGGCAATGCAGAGTCCGACGCTGAGCCAATGGATCTGCTCAAAAGAATTTGTTCCCCTAAGAGGCACAGTAAGAAGTGTATCAAGGAAGGTCACTGGTTTTAAAAATAAGCGCGCGTAATTGCCCTTTGTCTTTTTTTCTTTCTTTCTTTTTCTTTCTTTTTCTCTCCCCCCCCCCCCCTCCCCCTCCCCAAGTGGTAGCGTATCCACATGTAAGACAAGATAATCTAGCGACGGGAAGAAGCTCAACGATTTATTCAAAATCTTCTTTCCGTCAAATGATTAGGTTTTCATTAAAAAAAATTCTTGGAGCTTCTTCACAACATCTCAATTGTTGATACGCGGCCACTGCGTTTTCTTTCCTCGTGAAAATAGTTATCTTCATCTTAATAACAACAACAACAATGACAACAATATCAACAACAACAGTCATTATTACAGTGTTCACATTATTACTGATGTCGTTGCTTCAGTCTTTCTTTCAATCTTCGATCCTCGGCGAGAAAACGGAGGTTCACCTTTGGTGAGACGTCAGCGAATGTGACCGTTACTCAATCCCACATTTGAAGCAGCTACCTGAGGAGACAGACCGTCTGTCCAAGATCAGCAGGAGGCAGGAACAGTCAAGACACGCGATGTCCTACAGTGAAGCCAAGACCATCCTAAGGAACAACTTCAGAAGAGCGTGGCGTCAACCCCTGGACATGGGACTGAAGAGAACAGCATCCACCAACCCGACAAAGCAGCTCAAGTTACCAACTTCAGGCTGCGAACAGGACACTGCCAGCTCCTCTCCCATCTCTCATGTCTCAAACTCTCATACTGACCATTGCCCCTGTGGCATAGGCTCCCAAACTCCCACCCACATCTTGCAGTCCTGCTCCACCTTCGAACCCCTGAGACACCAGACGTGGCCCTGTCCGGTCGAGGTCCAGGAGAAGCTGTGGAGTCTGCTGTGGACTGCTGACGTGATCTTACTAACCGGATTGAAGATCCAGCATGGCCGGGAACGCGAAAGACTGAAATGAGACAGCTACATTCCGATTTCGGGGTTGATGTGTATACAGAGCTCCAGTATGCATGTGTTGTACTTTCGCTTCATCCATCCCACAGACACATGATCGCCAACTCTTCTCCGAAAGATAGAATTTGGGTTAACGTGTGTGTGTGTGTGTGTGTGTGTGTGTGTGTGTGTGTGTGTGTGTGTGTGTGTGTGTGTGTGTGTGTGTGTGTGCGTGTATGTGTGCCTGTGCGTGTATGTGTGTGTATGTGTGTGTGAAGTTTTATCCGAGGGACTAGAGGGGACTAGAGTCTGCACAGGTGTTAGGAGGGGACTAGAGTCTGCACAGGTGTTAGGAGGGGGGCTAGAGTCTGCACAGGTGTTAGGAGGGGACTGGAGTCTGAACAGGTGTCAGGATAGGAATGGAGTCTGCACAGGTGTTAGGAGGGGACTGGAGTCTGCACAGGTGTTAGGAGGGGACTGGAGTCTGCTCAGGTGTTGAGAGGGGACTGGAGTCTGCACAGGTGTTAGGAGGGGACTAGAGTCTGCACAGGTGTTAGGAGGGGACTGGAGTCTGCACAGGAGTTAGGATAGGACTGGAGTCTGCACAGGTGTTAGGAGGGGACTGGAGTTTGCACAGGTGTTAGGAGGGGACTGGAGTCTGCACAGGTGTTAGGAGGGGACTGGAGTTTGCACAGGTGTTCGGTGGGGGACTAGAGTTTGCACAGGTGTTAGGATAGGACTGGAGCCTGCACAGGCGTTAAGATAGGACTGGAGTCTGCACAAGTGTTAGCAGGGGGACTGAAGTCTGCACATGTATTAAAAAGAAATGCTCTCTGTCCGTCGGGCTTTCTCCGAGTGGTAACTGAACCCCAGGCCTTGTAACATGAGTCCAACGTCTTTCCAACAAGGCCAGCCAGGTTCCGCTGACTTGGTGATTACTCGTGTTGATGCCTGTTGTTCTGATATGGCTTTCAGGCGTCACAATCATGTCAACAGATATCGCGGTCCATGAGAACAAACGATGATGACTTGTAGACAGAGATAGTTATGACTCATGAAAACAGGTATCATAACTCTTGAAAACAGATGATTTAAGAGTTCAGCAAACGGATAACCATGATTCATAAAAAAAACAATCATAACTTATTAAAGCAGATATTCACGACTCATGAAAACAGATAATCGTAACTCATGAAAACACACAATCATGACTCACTAAAGCAGGTGATAATTATTAATGACACATGGAATCTGATAATCACAACTCATGAACATCACACTGGAATTGTGTTCATGACATCAAGAACTAGATCTTTGAGAGAACACACAATAGGGACCATTTTCAATAAAATAGCCATAAATCAAAACGAAATGACAAACAACAAAGAAACTTGATCTCTGTTTAACTTGTCACCAAATGGATGCTATGTTAATATTTCACCAACATAAATGAAATCAAATCGGCATAGTTTCATTTCAAAATCTTTTAAAATATGGTCCATGATACTGGACATTGTTACAAATATGGACCACCTTGTCCTGAAATACGGAACACCACAGAATAAGATGAACTGATTCTGTTTTAAGGTCATAAATCATTATGACAGTTTACAAAGGCAAAGAACAGGAAAAAAAAACAGAATAAGATTTCCAAATTTATGCACCAGAACAGATTAAAGCACAAACTCCTTGAGAAGAATAACAGTTACAAACAAATAGATACTGAATAAAACAAATTTTTTGAAGCTGCTTGTCAGAAAAAAAGATAAAGCCAAACGTTGTTACTAAAGATTACAAAGACAAACAAAAGTCCAACAAAATAAAATCTTTTGAACATGCTTGCCAAAAGAAAGAATAAGATCAAATGACACAATAAAGGTTTACAACAACAAACAAAAGAATACAACAACCAGACATTTTCTAAAGCTGCTTGCCAGAGAAAAATTGAAGCCACAATGGGAAATAAGACCAAAAGTCATCACAAAGGACTACAAAAAGACAAACAAATGGATTCAACAGAAAATTGTCAGAAGATGGTTGCCAGAGAAAGACTAGGATCACAAGTCACAACAAAGGACTACAAAGATAAAACAATGAACACAACAGAACGAGCTTTCTTCAAGCTGCTTGCTGGAGGAAAGTATGGCTAAACATTCCAACAAAGAATTACAAAGGCAAGCAAATGGATATAACAGAAGAAACTATTCTGATCTAAGAGATATTAAGGCCTAAAGTCATTCTAATGTTTTACAAAGGCAAACAATTATAAATATTGCCAAGACAAAATACGTTCCTTAATCACTGGAGCCAATGAGACTATAATTTTCTTTGATCAAAACCCAGTTCTCTTTGCTCAAAGGCACAGCTCACAGACACAATCTGCATCAGTTGTCCCTGCACAGTCTTCATGTGGCCATGGCCTGCTCTGAATCCTATCTCCAATCCTGCTCTCAGCACACATCAAGCAATGCCAGCCATTTTGCATCAGCTTGTTTCTTTGCGTGGCACAGGCTGCAGGTTTGGCAGCTTCCTTTCGACCTGTTCTGTTCTTCATATTGTTCTTTCTCATATCCATTCTTTCCTTTTTCTGTTTTTCACTGCTTGCTGCTTTTTCTTCCAGTGTCTTTTTATAAGGAGTAGAGGTGAGGATTTCAGAGCTCCCCCCCCCCCTTTTTTTTTTAATCTTTTTTCTTGGTGAGCTGGGCAGAACAGGAATTTTGCATTGAACCGATGGACAGTTGTTGAACGATGGAAAGTACACAGTCCACGTTTGGCTGCGATGCTGGCACTCTTTCGATCTTGCAGTCATGGTGTCCCGTCTTGTCTCCGAATGCAGTATACATCAAGTGCATGAGTTTCACGGAATCCTCACTATAAAATAGTATAATGTCGTTTTCACATAAGACAATTATTTTTCTTTTAATGACTTCAGCTGTTCTCTGGATTTCAAACTCTCTAACTTGTGATGTTGGCATTGCCAAATGCATTACTTTCTCCAAAAGAAAGGGCGAGAAAGGCAGGGCCCGAACCCACGCACTTCTCACACGTTGGATTGGCAGGTGAACGTCTTAACCACTCTGCCACTTTCCCCCGGGTTGTGAGTTGAAACAGATGGACAGTAGGCAGGAGGGTTGTGTGGGTTTCTGGAAGGAAGAAGTTGGACAGCTGATAGGCGAGTTGGATGGAAACTCGGTTGAAAGAGCCGGACAGTGGTCTGGAGGGTTGGGTGGAATCTGGTTTTGTGAAACTGCTGGACTGATGACAGAAGGTACTGATGAAGCTTGGGTCGATGAGACTGGTGAAACTCTGCTTTGACTGGAAGATCTGTTGTTACAAGGGGGAAAGATGGAGAAAATTCTTGATTTTCAAAAATGTCTCTGTGCCATTGCCAGATTCCACAGGAAGCAAATCCATTTACAGCTTTTGACATTGTAGCTGCCTTTAAGTAGGCTTCACCAAAAAGACGGCTCACTTGGTAAGATGAAACAGACCTCCCAGGATGCATCCGCAGCCACTTCTCCCCAGCCTGATCATAGAAAGTCTGTAGAGGTTTGAACAGTGAAAACGAGAACTTAAAAAGGGTGCCCTCACATATGGACCAGTGTCCACCAATATAGACTAGAGTTTCATATAAGTAGAACGCGACAAAGTTGAAATAAAAAACATGTGTGCATGGAACAGTAACTGCAGATGAAAAGCCTTAGCGTGCATAAATTCGATTTTCAAGTTTTGTCTCACAGCTAACACAGTTATCTTTAAAGGTTCTGAAAGACATTGACTATATCTTCACGATTTTCAGAATCACAACTTGAATCTCGTCATCGAAAATCAAACAAATGCTTGCCATTTCTAAATGAAGCTTGATATGGCCATTTGATTGCTTCAAATGCTGAAAGGGAAGTAATCGAAAAAAGACTCTCAAACCCACCACAACTATCGTCTGTTGTCTGAAGACAGAGTGGTCCATATTACTAGCTAGTCCATATTCCTAGATTCTCCCCTAATGCTGACTCTGATATATAAAGTGCCATAATCAGCCTTTTTTTCAGCTAACGACTAACATGGTTCGTAAGCGTGTATCCCTTCTTTTGACTCATTATTTAACGTCAAAACCAGTGTACATATCATTTTCACAGCTAGATTATATTACTGATTTTACGATCTACATTTTCAATTTCCTAAAGTGACAAACAGTATTCTTCTCGTGAACACAATAATTGTAACTATTTCCTTGATAACAATTACTAATTTCAGAGATCTTTTGAGGTTAGTGGAAACAGTTACCATGATCTTTTGAAGCTAGTATTCCCACATAATATACGTTTCTGTATTTATGAATTGTTACGCTTGTTTGCTCTCTCTCTCTCTCTCTCTCCTCTCTCTCTCTCTCTCTGTGTGTGTCCCCCCTCTCCCCCCCCCCTCTCTCCTCACGTTTCGTTTCCTCTATATCTCCCGATGAAGTTTTTTTTTAATCTTTTTATATTTTTTAAATAATCTTGAATCCTGTGACTGACTGACTGACCGACTGATCTCCGATGACAACAGGTGAATGCAGTTATATCAAGGACCAATCACAAGAAAGTTTACAGCAGTCTGCAAATCACGAAGTAGGTCGATACATATACATTCAAAAGACCGGGATGACAAGAAAAGACCGATGCTTGCAACAGTACAGTCCCAGATCCAGGCTTCTTACATTCACAATCCACTTCATTCCCGACACAAACAAGGTAAATGTCGTCAACGACTGGAGATCAGAAAAGAACACTTCTGGTAATATCTTACAAAGGAAAGTTATTGGTTCTGCAAGACAATCCAGACAAATAGATTTCGATTCCTTAGGTCTTCTTCAGGTAAAACTATCAACATTCAGGACAATGAAGACGAAGAACGATCTTCTCATATTCGGTGCAAAATGGGTGTTGAATGAAAACGAGAAGATAAGTGATTGCTCGTTCCTAGTCTTCATTGTCCTGAACGTTGATTGTTTTACCTGAAGAAGGCCTAAGAGGTCGAAACGCATCGTGCTTTGTCCTGTAATCTGTTTGTCTGGACTGTCTTGCGGAACCGATAACTTTTGAAAATTTGCTTCAATTTTCCTGTCTTCAGTCACCTCGCTTTAAAACTAACTTTTTCTTATTAGGTATTGCCATGGTTTTTTGTTTGTTTTTTTGTTTTTTGTTTTATTTTTTTGTCTCTCTCTCCCATGCATCATCAACAATAACGTCTCATGACTGGTACAGGAAATGTTCGCAGCCTTCGCTCCCTAGGTTGGCCCGCCACGGCTAGGGGTTAAATTTCATCGGGTCATATGAGGCTGTTCCTCTTCGTGCACACAAAGACGATGGGCCTGAAGTCCTCTTGGATGACGCCCACCTGGCTGAGGGGTTCCGCCGACCGGTAGTTGAACCTCATCTGCTGCATGCTAACCCGCAGCTGACGTCTCTCCGAGCTGGGCCAGCTCTCCCGGCTGGAGCCTGAGCTATAGTACGCCTCGTCACGCGCGCCCTCTCGCGGATCCCCCGCCATGGAGCTGGAGTTCTCACGAGACTGGTAACTCCCGCCCCCGCCGCCGCCGCAGCCTCCTCCGCGCCGCGCGCGCGGCTCTGCTTCCGGGTCAAAGTGCGAGGAGAGGTCTTGCCAGTAGAATCTTTTCGAATTTTTTGAGTTGGTGTGCAACTTGTAGCGGATCCACTTCTTTCCGGATCTCGGCTTTCACCTTTTTTTTTTTTTGGAAATGAAAATGGGGCGAAGTGAGACTCAATTAGTGCAGCCAGAAGCAGATCGCGAGTAGTAGTGGAAGGAGGAGGAGGAGGTGGACTAGCAACAGCAGAAACGGCAGCAGCAGCAGCAGCAGCAGCAGCAGCAGTAGCAGCAACAACAGCAGTAATAGTAGTGGTAGTAGAAGTAGTGGTAGTAGTAGTAGTATTAGCAGTAGTAGTAGTAGTATAGTAGTAGTAATAGTAGTAGAGTAGTGGTAGCAGCACCAAGAGTAGTGCCAACAGCAGTAAAAATGATAGTAGTAATAGAAGCAGCAGCAATAGTAGCAACAGTAGTAGTAAAGAATTAACAGTAGTAGCAGCAGTAGTAGCAGCAGCAGCACCACATAGTTGGTAGTAGCAGCAGCAGCAAAAATATCGCGTAACTGTATCAGCAGTGGTAACTGTATCAGCAGTGGTACTGGTAGCAGCAGCAGCAGCGGTAGTAATATAGAAGAGTAAGTAGAGAGGTAGCAGAGCAGCAAAGCAGCGCACAATAGTAATGGAAGTAGTATTGGCAGCAGTATCAGCAGCAGCAGCAGTAGCAGCAGCAGCAGCTGAAGCAGCAGCAGCAGCAGTGTGTGTGTGTTGTGTGTGTGTGTGTGTGTGTTGTGTGTGGTGTGTGTGTTGTGTGTGTGTTTTGCTCCCCGTGTGTGTGTGTGTGTGTGTGTGTGTGTGTGTGTTGTGTGTGTGTGTGGTGTGTGTGTGTGTGATATCTATAATGATTACTCATCAAAGTCCACACAACTGAGTGCAGAATTAATTTTTGTGTCTCGGTCCAGAGGATAACTCTTCAGCTGTTTTCAGAATATTCTCTTTGGCAGTTTCTTCTCTCCTTAAAACCAATCCCTACACCTTCTTTTGGTACTATAGACCTTTCATCTTTATACTGTCCTCCACCGGTTTTTAAGAACGGGCATCAGATTGAATCGCATTGCTGTCGGCAAGGAGAACATAAAACGCTTAACGCCATGCCATCCGTTCAAAGACTAATATCCATTTTCCTTTTTTTTCTTTTACTAATTAATTCTCAAATTGAGATAATAAAGTTTACTGTTCACTTGACTTGACTTGACCCCTTGACTACTCTCAGTAAGTAGGGTTTAGGAAGATCAAAAGACCTTTTTTACAACACCACCCACACACACACCACACCCACACACACACACACACGCGCACAGAATAGCCGCGTGCACGCGCGCGCGGCGCGAGCACACACCAGAGAGAGGAGCGAAGAGAGAGAGAGAGATAGAGAAGGAGAAGAGAGAAGAGGAGAGAGAATAGCTGAAGAGAACGGTAAGTAGAAACACTCTTTTAAAACGGTTCCAAACAGAATCTACCTACATTAACAACAGCACCCCTTCGACAATCACAACCTAACAGCACACAGTACAGAACCGAACATACCCAAGACCCGCAACTAGTACAAGACATACAGCACTGATCCTCTAATACAACAGAAATCCCCGTCCCCCTTCCCCACCCCCCTGCGAGACATGCGTACAAACAGGCAAGCA